>NW_021011482.1:905594-1106512 GCF_003987935.1 Bombyx mandarina
AAAAAAAAAAAAAAAAAAAAAAAAAAGATGGCGAAGACGGTTAAAAAAATGAGCAAGAGCGTAATAAAAGTGTTGATTACTTTTTAATTATTATTATAACAGAAGATTTTGGAACGGTGGAAGTTTTATTATATACACCGCGATCGCTGTTCTACATAATAAACTGTTATACCGTAGTAACGCCATCTGTCGTTAGATAACGAAAACGGATATCGAAACAACTAGAGCATCTCTGAAATATTCTAGTTCTATCGGGAATCCTCTGGAAAATTGTGGACCCATTCGACTAACTATGACTAGCGGATCACCTCACACGTCACAAAAAAGAAAAAGTTAATTGTCATAATAACGATTATCGTAAGTGTAATAATTAAATTGAGTTTCTAATTAGTAATTCGGTGAGGTTTTTATTTGTGAATTCGCACGATATCAACACCCTGTCTATTTCTGCCATAAAGCTGTAAATGCATTTCTGTTTTAAGGGTGAGACAGCCGTTGTACTGTATAAACAAGTCTTTAGAACTTAATATTGGCGGCGGCACTTCAACTACTAATATCTATGGACCTTGGTAATCACTTAATATCACATGGCCGTTTATCTCTCTAAGCTTAAAAAAGCTATACACGTCTGTTATCAAAACACGTCATTACGGATCCTTCCGATCCGCTAACGGTGCTTTTAGGTACCCCAAGGTCACCGTCCTTGCCGAACCCGTCGCTTGCGACGAAGATATCGACGAGTAAATTAACCCATAGACACAGCCCACTGAATTTCTCGCCGGATCTTCTCAGTGGGTCGCGTTTCCGATCCGGTGGTAGATTCTGCGAAACACTGCTCTTGCTAGGGCCAGCGTTAGCAACTCTCCCGGTTTGAGACCCGTGACCTCACCTACATGTCAAGGAGTAGCTGAACTCTCTCAAGGCTATCAGCATAGGTAGGAGAAAAAGTTATCAATACTCTCACATGAAGCGCCGCGTCCGACAGAAGGCGCGCGAGTAGTTTCTAGAAATGCCAGTTACGCATTAGTTGATAGCGACTCACGCTTCAAGATCCTCCAGGCCGTTCTTCCGTTCGAACCTCTTCGTCACTTCACACCCGAACCACACAGCCTCGCCTCCCTGGATGCTGTCCTTAACGGCCCTGGTTGTCGAATAATCATTCATTAATGACAACTGTTTGTATCCATCCTCTGTGGAGGGTAGAAATTTGGAACACCACCTCAGTGTATTAAAAAGTGCCATTGAAAGGGAGCCAATTAAGTTGGCGCCATAGTAGCAAGTGGAAGGATTTGACTTCACTCTGCTTAAAACTGCTATAGTCATATCATTTCCACTTCCTACACTAACCCTATTTCGGTGAGTCTTCCAACAATAGCTTGCTGTTTACAGGTGGATATCTTTTCAATTTGTCTCCTATACAAGATGGTACTCTTTAACTCTAACCCCCATAATATAATAACTTGAGAATGAACAGCAACATTCTACATTATTGTAAAATTACTAGTAATGCCATCCGTTGTCAAAGAGCGAAATCGGATCTCGAAACGACTAGAACTATAGGGAATCTTTTTCTTCTTTTTCCTTACCTTATCCCACTAGGTGGGACCGGCACAGCGAACTTTTCTATTCCATTCTCTTCTATCAGCTGTTATCTCAACACTCACTCTTTCCGCTCTCTCATATCGTCATTCACACACTCCATCCATGTCTTCTTCGGTCGACCTCTTCCCCCTCTACCTTGCACTACCGTTTCCATACATCTCCTAGTCACATGCATCTTCTCTCTACGCATCACGTGTCGATACCACGATAAACGTCCGCTCTTTAATTTGTTAGTTACTAGGGCTATTGGGATGTTCTGGAAAATTTTAGACATGTCGTGTCGACTATACAAGCTGCAGAGACGACATGAAGCGAAACGACGAACGATCGCTTGAAGCAAAGCGAAAAAGTGAATTCTACCTTAAGTGTCATAATAATTAAAACGAGTTTCAATTCGCAATTCGGTGAGTGTTAATATGTATCCCGAGCGCGAAGCAATATATTATTGCTGCACTTTCGAGTGTCTTGCAGCTTTCAGATGCACTTCGAATGAATACCGTTACGACTATAATTGGCTTGAAGCTGTAATGAAAAGTATACTGGCACTAGACCGCCAAACAGGGATCACGCTTTTCTTGGGGTAAGTTTTCGTAAGGGGCATTAACGTTTGGGGGATAATATGTTTCAAAATATACGCTCGAAGGGTAGCAAGTTTAAAGGTATTTTATATATTAATTTAATCCTTGTAATAATAGTAATAACCGGGGACAAGTCAAAAATTCTGCCCTTCAAACTGCACGACTGCTTCGCGACAGCAACAGGTGGCATTTCGGTACTTACCCGTTTGAGCCCACAATGCCCGCTACCATTTGCACTCATTGTGCAATACACTGTACTTCACTACTGGTAGGACGTCTTGTTAGTCTGCACGGGTAGGTACCACCACCCCGCCTATTTCTGCCGTGAAGCAGTAATGCGTTGCGGTTTGAAAGGCGGGGCAGCCGTTGTAACGATACTGAGATCTTAGAACCAAGGTGGGTGGCGGCATTTACGTTGTAGATGTCTGTAGGCTCCGGTGACCACTTAATACCAGAACATTTACGCACATCTAAGCAATTAAAAAATAAAAGCCTAAAGCATGGGTATCCATGACAACATCAAACACCCTGTACGTCACTTACTTGATCAAAACCTCGATGGGCTGATTGTTATAAACAGTTGTACGACCTCCGACCATATTACCGAGATACTGTAGCGTATATAAATGACCATACGGATTGTTCTCTCGTGGATCGTTCACTATGCACACCTGAAATTTTAATGATAACATGGTCAACACCAAATTTAACTTTGATTGCAAAGCATAAAATTTCGATATTTTAGATCGTAATTAGACGAAAAAAAAATACATGGCATGAAACAGTTTGCTTTTGAACTGCTTTAATAAATTGACCACATATGAAACAAAATGCATCAGCATCGTATTTACACTTTCGTGACATTTTAAGTTTTTCTGGGCTTGTACAAAACACCTGACCGTTGTTTATGACTCGAGTGCCATCTAGTGGCACTGTGTGAACGTAAACACCCCACTCTCATAGCGCAGTTTTTTTGAAAGTATTAAAATTAATTAAAATTAAAAAAAATATTGAAAAATGAGTATTATTACTATAACTATCACAAAAGCAAACTTTATACCAAAAAAAGGTATTTTATTTTCGTTTTTGTGAATAATTAACCTGACAAACTTAGTATAAACGTCAGAACAACGAATTTTTTTTGTAGAGTTGTGTAGTCAGAGCCTTGAAAATGCTATACTTTAAGACAAATATTTTTTTGTATGGAAACTATCGACATCTTGTAGCGGATGCCCCTAAACTAATATGTTGTTAAAGTTAAGGCATTTAATTATTGTATAACTAAACACAGAAAATAAAAAAAAACATACAAGTCTTTAATAGACAAATTGATTAAATTTTATCAATTGGTGGTTTCTGAAAATTGACAAAATCCTTCATTAAAAATAAAATATAGGATAGGTAATAATGTTACTGCCATCTACAGGAGCAACGAGAAACTAATCGAAGCGAAGCCATCTAGTGGCCGACACCCGTATACATTTTTGTTGAGTGCTTGAGTTGCTTCTCTATAACTAATATATGTGTATTATCTATGATGATAATATTATGAATGGATGATAGTTTAATACTGCTCAGAAAAATGAGGGGGGAGGGGTGTGGGAGGTGACGCGGAATGTATGTGGCACTAATAGTTATTTATTTATTTATTTAATATATTTTGTACACACAGCTGTTAGAAAAGACACGTCAATAAGGATACAGAGTACAAGGGCACTACTTATTTCATGCTGAAATCTCTTCCAGTAGGCCCGCAAAAGGAAAGAAGAATTAGGAACACAAACCTAGTGCATACAGTAAACATTACATATAATAATATATACATATAACAAGATACAAAACNGATCTTCTCAGCGGGTCGCGATTCCGATCCGGTAGTAGATTCATTCGCGAAACAATTGCTCTTGAGTTGTTAGGTCTCCTTCGGAGGCGCTCGGGCAGTTGTTAGCAAATCCCACCCCTCTTGGCTGAGCCTTTGCTCGCCCACCTGTCCTGGTGAAACTGGAAAGGCCTTCGGGCCACCAGTAAACTTTCAATCATTTACGTATAGGGACAATAGTTTCTCGATAGGGCTGGCTATTTACTTCTTAGGTGGGTACCTAACTTTAGGTAATTAACTTTTTAATATCTTTAATGAGTTACAAATTTTTGATGACTAAATTAAATTATTTAGTATTCTTAAATATTAAATAAAAGCCATTTTCAGTTTAATGTTAAATATAACAACTCAACAAGAGTATTGTGACATCCCTGATTTGTCTCTATTTTAACTCTAGTGTCCCTATTCCCCCCAATTTCCTGTAACAATGATTTATTTTCTCTGAATTTATACCGACTTCATAACATAACCTTTGGAGCCGAAGAATTCGATTGGCGATTACTTATGCGTGCGTTAATTGTTCAGCTGGAAAAGATGGATCTCTGTCGCTAATGTAAAGATTAATTAGACTGGCAGAATCGGTGATCTAGTAGTTACACCGAGAGCCGTGTTTTCGATTTCCCACGTCGAACAAACATTTGTGGCGTGGTGTTGGTTCAGTCACGCGCATGCGCGACCCAAAAAATCTAGGAGGCCATGATCGCCGCCATTACAACAAAAAAGCACTGTACATTTTTACACGAAGTAAACATTTTATTTTATTTAGAGCCGCTTTTATTTAAGCGTCCTAAGCATTCGTGTGATGAGCAGGTTTGTTTGGTCTTCATCTGGGTGTTTATTATCTATAAATGTGTATATTTAAAAGTGTATAACTATGTATGTCAGTCTCTGGTACCCATAGCACAGGGAATCCTAATTTGGGGCCGGACGACCGTGTATGATTTGTTCCCAGTTATTATTATTAAGGACTTCAGAATGTTAATGAATCAGGTTTGTAAACTATTCCGAAGAGGACGGAGGACTACATAAAGATCTCCTAAGCTGGGATTAGGTTTTAAATCCGCATGGGTAGTGAACCAGGCCAGCTTGCTTATTTCTGCCGGGAAGCAGTAATGCGTTTCGGTTTGAAAGGGCAGCCGTTGTACCTAACTATACTGAGACCTTAGAACCCATATCTCAAGGTGGGTGGCGGCATTTACGTTGTATATGTCTATGGGCTCCAGTAACCACTGAACACCCATCTAAGCAATAAAAAAATTAAAAAAGGCGTCTTGAGTTCATTTGGATGGCGGCAGTCAGTTTTAAATTATGATTTAGAGTTAACGATAGTTACCTATGATAAAGGAAAATAAAATATGGACTCAAAAAATAAAAATAAAAAACAAAAAGACAAAACTTACATAGTTTATTTATATTAATAAAAAATTGGTCGCATTTATTGCAAACCAAGCCAGACGCAACAGAAGTTTGTTACGAAACTCTATTATGTATCTAAATAAACAATGGGTTTTGGTAACTCGGCTGAACACAAAAAGTAAAATGTAACGTTTATTCATGATTCTTCTGTAGACACATTTATCAAACAGATTAGAACAACATCTGAGATTCTCAAAAGTAGTTTTGGCGACAAAGGCAAACTTCAAACGATACGGTAATGATTTTTAATATTGACCTAACTAACGTGTATGTTCTTTTTAACTATTAACGTTAAGAAGAAACACAATGTAATATTTAGCTCTATTACGATACAGAGGGGTGAAATCCCTCAATTATAAAAAATATATATATATTTATAGCACAAGCATAATTTTAAGGATTCATTCCCAAAGTAAAGTTATTAATGAAAATTAAAGTGAATACTGCCTCATTCTCCTATATTGAAAATGTTTTCGACACGAATGAATAGTATTAAAAAAAAACAGATTAGTGTAAGTTAATATTGACGCTGCGTACATATTCTTGTGAAGGTGTTGCCATATTTCTTTATAATCGACTTTATTTTTTTACTTGTCGAATACAATAGCATGAGTTTTAATATGATTTATACACACGAAATAATAATTATCATTATTAAACCACAGTTATAACACGTTTAAACTTGAAGTAATACAAAATTAATAGAATAAAACAATTCATAAAGCTTCAGTTGTCGCGTTCGTGCCAAAAACAACGACTACCCATGGTAAGTTTTTTTTATTTTTTATTGCTTAGATGGGTGGACGAGCTCACAGCCCACCTGGAGTCAAATGGTTACTGGAGCACATAGACAATCTACAACGTAAATGCCGCCACCCACCTTGAGATATGAGTTCTAAGGTCTCAGTATAGTTACAACGGCTACTCCACCCTTCAAACCGAAACGCATTATTGCTTCACGGCAGAAATAGGCAAGGCGGTGATACCTGCCCGTGCGGACTCACAAGAGGTCCTACCAGCAGTAAAAGTCAGTCGCCAGTCGTGGCGGCATTACATTAATCTCAACAGTACATAACGTCAAGGCTGTCTAGATAACAGTCCCATGGTTACTTTTCACGCGGCCCGCGACGCATGTTTTAATAAATTTTTATTAAATGTTTTGAAATAAAAATCCACGACATTATTTAAAAGGGATTATTATTAGGGGATTTCCCGGAAAGTATTTATTATTACCCTGTTTTTTTTTAAAGTTGAAAAAACTATTTTTTTGAGGTTCTCCAGCATTTGAATTAAATTTAATTAGCCTGTAAAGGTGTACTATAGTTTGGACAGCCCTGCGGAATGTGATTGCCCAGTGAACAATACTGGTTTCACTGGTGGTAGAACCTCTTGTGAGTCCGCGCGGGTAGGCACCTTGCCTATTTCTGCCGTGAAGCAGTAATGCGTTTCGGTTTGAAGGGTGGGGCAGCCGTTGTAACTATACTGAGACCTTAGAACTTATATCTCAAGGAGGGTGGCGACATTTACGTTGTAGATGTCTATGGGCTCCGGTAACCACTTAACACCGGATGGACTATGAGCTCGTCCACCCATTAAGCCATATATGTGGCGGCGCTAGTCGCGTTGCTAGTCGTCCGCGCAGAGCGGGCACGCCAGCGTCCCCATGGGGTCCCAGGCCGGTAATTCCACTAATTCTTGTTTGAACACATCTAGAACTTCTTTCGACACGTACTTCTTGTCTACAACGACCTAGAATATAATAAAATTAATTTAAAAAGAAAAAAATATATAACGAAATAAAGTTTAAATTGTAAAAAGTATATATCGACGCTTGAAAGGCAAACATGACTAAGTGACAATAACTGCTTTGTACATAAATGATAGGCAATAACCATATTCGATGCGCAAAAAATATATATTTCTAGGTCTATTAAAATCATTTCAATCCTACAGCTACTAGCTAGATTCTACTACAGCTAGTTAAAATAAATTTTGTTTTCAGGTATTTCAACTTTAAATTAGTCTACTGTAAAGTTCACGCATTGTCGCTTAATCAAGTTTGCCTTTCAAGCGTTGTTATTATCTATATCGCGTTTCTTCTATTAGTTTTCGTGGCCGAAAGATAATGGTTTTTATTATTATATTGACGACGAAATTATTAATCAATTTTTTCAGCCGACAAAAAAAATTATCATTCGACTGTATGTGTTTAACTTCAGAATACTATAATTTTTTTTTTGTCGTTTCTTGCCGGTATCTGCGTAAAGATATAAATGGATCTTTTTGTGTTTTATTGTACAAAATGTAAATATGTAATGTAATGTAATATCACTGGTGGTAGGACCTCTTGGGAGTCGGCACGGGTAGGTACCACCGCCCTGCCTATTTCCGCCGTGAAGCAGTAATGCGTTTCGGTTCGAAGGGTGGGGGAGCCGTTGTAACTATACTGAGATCTTAGAACTTATATCTCGAGGTGGGTGGCGCATCTACGTTGTAGATGTCTATGGACTCCAGTAACCACTTAACACCAGGTGGGCTGTGAGCTCGTCCATCCATCTACGCAATAAAAAAAAAATGTATAGCATAGTCGGAATTAGTTTAGGTAAAAAATCTTTGCTCTAATATGTATGTAGGTACAATTCCTTTTTGCGTTATTTCTCTTGCCTATCACAATAGTTTACGATTTCTTTGTCAAATCATTTTTTTTTATTTATATTATGGCCTGGTAACAAGACCTTTAAGCCAACCAAATGTACACAAAACAGTTATGTCATCACCTGTTTATCGAACGATCTTTGATCGAATCTTTAGTGTTATACAGACATACAATAACTTATTATATGAGCCCCAATGCAAAATAGTTCGTCTAGTGTGAATATTTTTTTTTAGATAGGTGGACGAGCTCACAGCCCACCTGGTGTTAAGTGGTTACCGGAGCCCATAGACATCTACAACGTAAACTACGCCACCCACCTTGAGATATAAGTTTTAAGGTCTCAGTATAGTTACAACGGCTGCCCCACCCTTCAAACCGAAACGCATTACTGCTTCACGGCAGAAATAGGCAAGGTACCTACCCGTGCGGATTCACAAGAGGTCCTACCACCAGTAAAAAAAATATTCGTTCGTCATTTGATAAGGCACTAGCATGGGGTGTTTTATGAGCTCCGTTATTGATGTGGTCCCCGATGCCCTCTGACCTATTCACTTTAGTTCAGAAAAACAATTTACCCATTTACATTTAAATCAAAAAATCATTCATTACAGCATTACAGATGATTTTATTTCCACTTAAATTAATTTAACAACTTTTTGAACACTAGGCAGACATCTGTTGAAATATCAATGAGCTAAATGAACATGAAAATGAAATTGGTATTGAAAATTAGGCATTAAGTAAAAAATTTTTTTAAAGGGATTTTATGACCTGGTAACTGAGACCTTTAAGTCATGTCTTATTTTAATGTATATTCATATTTTTATGAAAAATGATGTTATGGAGTGAAATGAAATGAAGATGATTAATTTGAGACATTAATCTGGATTGAATTGGGATGAAATGAAATGAAATGAGATGAGATGATATGGGATGAAATATAATCTCAGTAAAATGGTGGTCATTTACTAAGATTTTTTCAGTGGACTTTTTGGAGGATCCCGAGAAGTTACGTCCAGCGGCTTCGTTTCATTTTCCCACATTTGTGCACTTTCACAGATATTAAACAGTTAATAAACTACCATTATTACACATTTAAACCCGAAGAAACACTAAATAGACAAAATAAAACAAATCACACAACTTGACTCCTCGCGTTCCCGCCAAAAAGTCCATTAAGTAACATGTATTTATTATTAGAAGATTAAAAATATAGTTACCTCAAACACAAACTCTCTGAACCAAGGCTCGGTGAGTAGCAGGTAGCCTTTATCGTACTCCTTGTCGCTGGAAGAGTTCTCGACGCGGAACTTCAGCGGGTTTCCTTGCTCCTGTAACGCAAAATATCTGCTTCTCCTTCACAATCTTCACTGATAATTTTGACTGGCAATTTTACACGTCCCTTTTTTCCTACCAAAGCTGAGAGCCTTGAGAGGCTATTTCAGCGTAACCTGAACTAGTAGGTGAGCTCACGGGGCTCAAACCTGACGACGTTGCTAACACGAACCCTAGCAAGAGCCGTGCTTCGCAGAATCTACCACCGGATCGGAAACGCGACCCACTGAGAAGATCCGGCGAGAAATTCAGTGGGCTGTGTCTACGGGTTACTTTACTCGTCGAGCCCTTCGTCGCAAGCAACGCGTTCGACGAGAACTGTGACCGGTGCTTGAAGTACCTAAAAGCACCGCTAGTGGATCGGGAGGATCCGAGATGACGTGTTTTGGGCGACGTCGACTGCTTTCCATTCTGTCCGCAGGATCGGGAATGTAGTTACCGGCGGCCACGATGAGAGGGTTCTCGTGTCGTGCCGCTTTGTCGAAGTGGGCACGTCCCATCGGATTTTCGTTGCTTTAAAGTACCTCAAGCACTGGTTAATGTTGCAACCTAACTAATAAGTCACAATCCACTCAGTTTCTCGCCGGTGGGTAAATTCAGAGCACTGCTTTTTCTTTATTAATTGACCCACCTTGAGATATGAGTTCTAAGGTCTCAGTATAGTTACAACGGCTGCCCCACCCTTCAAACCGAAACGCATTACTGCTTCACGACAGAATTAGGCGGGGAGGTGGTATCTACCCGTGCGGACTCACAAGAGGTCCTACCACTATGTGTGGCGCATTTACGTTGTAGATGTCTATGGGTTCCAGTAACCACTTAACACCAGGTGGGCTGTGAGCACGTCCACACATCTAGGCAATAAAAATAAAATAAAAAGCAATAACTTCGGCTTAAGTCAACCGGACCCCAACTACCCGCGCCCTCACCCGCACGTATCCACGACCCGCTCTACTTTTTTAAAACTTTTTTATGACCTGGTAACGAAGACCTTTAGGTCGTCTTATTTTAATTTTAATGAAAACTTTTTTATATGAAAAATGATATTATGAAATGAATTGAAGTTGATTAATATGAAACATGGGATGAAATGAAATGAAAACCAAATAAAATGAGATGAGATGATATGGGATGAAATAAACTCTCAGTAAAATGGTGGTCATTTACTGAGACTTTTTCAGTGGCCTTTTTGGAGGATACCGAGAAGTTACGTCCAGCGGCTTTGATTCATTTTCCCACATTTGTGCACTTTCACAGATATTAAATAGTTAATAAACCACCGTTATTACATATTTAAACCTGAAGAAACACTAAATAGACAAAATAAAACAGATCACACAACTTCACTCCTCGCGTTCCCGCCAAAAAGTCCACCCGCTCTACTATAGTGAGGGGGAAGGGAGGAGGAGGAGCAGGAGGGGGGGGGGTTGCGTCTCACATCGAGGCCGACCGCCGTGAACACCATGGCGTGCGTCATGCACGAGTCTCCGTACAGCAGTCGGTCCTCCTTCGGCATCCCAATCTGGATCTCAGTGTTGAAGACCAAACGATAGTCGTGACTGAAAAACGAAATAACACAATAATTCTTTATCCATTTTAAAATTTAACGTTCGTTCGAATGCTATACTACTCATTATATATTATCTATATAAAAGAAAGTCGTGTTAGTTACACTTTATATAACTCAAGAACGGCTGAACTGATTTGGCTGAAAATTGGTGGGGAGGTAGCTTAGACCCAGGAGAAGGACCTAGGATAGGACTTTTTATTGCGTTCCCGTGGGACGTGACATAAAACGTGGAATAACAAAATGCAACTGATATGGAATAATAAAACGCAACTGACAGCTAAACGTAATGTAGTCTATGGTTAATTATAGTAGAATTTTGAAGTTGACCGGTTGATGTGTTTGTTTCGAGTTTCTATTAGCTTATTGTGCCGAGATAGTCATTAAGAAAGCCATGCCGCGACCAACACGATCAAATCTTTTCCGACGAAGCCGTATTGCAACTAAGATTCGAAACATTGCGAGTGAAATGACTGAAGAAGAACAAGAAATAAAAATATAATAATAATAGTAATAATAACAACTAAAATGCATGGCCAATAAATTGAATCATAAATCATTAAAACACTTACTTTTTTAATTTACATTAATTATCCAAATAAAAAATTGACCTTGATAAAATCTGAAGTCTGCTGATTTATTGCCTCTAATGCGGTACAAAGTTCGTCGGGTCGCCTAGTTGGATATATGTAGGATTGGTAAGAACGGAACGTATGAAAAGAATGTGGAAAGGAGCGTTGAGATGTGAGTGAGGGAAAACGGAAAGAAAGGGAAAAGAGAATGACAGAGATAAAGAAAGATGGCGGTTAAAAAATGAGCAAGAGCGTAATAAAAGTGTTAATTACTTTTTAATCATTATTATAACAGAATATTTTGGAACAGTGGAAGTTTTATTATATGCACCGCTATTAATATCTATGGACTTTGGTAATAACCACTTAATATCACATGAAGCTATAAAAAGGCATACACGTCTGTTATCAAAACACGTCATTGCGGATCCTCCCGATCCACTAACGGTGCTTTTAGGTACCTCAAGCACCGGTCACCGTTCGAGTAAATTAACCCTCAGACACAGTCCACTGAGTTTCTCGCCGGATCGTCTCAATGGGTCGCGTTTCCGATCCGGTGGTAGATTCTGTGAAGCACTGTTCTTGCTAGGGCCAGTGTTAGCAAAACTCTCGGTTTGAGCCCCGTGAGCTCACCTACACGTTAAGGAGTAGCTGAACTATCCTCTCAAGTTATCAGCATAGGTAGGAGAAAAAAAAGTTATCGATACTCTCACATTAAGCGCCGCGTCCGACAGAGGGCGCGCAAGTAGTTTCTAGAAATTCCAGTTATACATTAGTTGATAGCGACTCACGCTTCAAGATCCTCCAGGCCGTTCTTCCGTTCGAACCTCTTCGTCACTTCACATCCGAACCACACAGCCTCGCCTCCTTGGATGCTGTCCTTAACGGCCCTGGTTTTTGAATAGCCATTCATTAACGGGTCAAATTTGGGGCCAAAAGAGAGTTATTTGTTTTTTTATTTTTATTTTTTATTTAGTTATTGCTTAAATGGGTGGACGAGCTCACAGCCCACCTGGTGTTAAGTGGTTACTGGAGCCCATAGACATCTACAACGTAAATGCGCCACCCACCTTGAGATAAGTTCTAAGGTCTCAGTATAGTTACAACGGCTGCCCCACCCTTCAAACCGAAACGCATTACTGCTTCACGGCAGAAATAGGCAGGGTGGTGGTGCCTACCCGTGCGGACTCACAATAGGTCCTACCACCAGTGTTAAGTGATGCACCGGTGTTCGAATCTCAGGCGGGTACCAATTTTTCTAATGAAATACGTACGCAAAAATGTTCACGGTGAAGGAATAACATCGTGTAGTAAAAATCAAACCAGCAAAATTATAATTTGCGTAATTACTGGTGGTAGGACGTCATGTGAGTCCGCACGGGTAGCTACCACCACCCTGCCTATTTCTGCCGTGAAGCAGTAATGCGTTTCGGTTTGAAGGGTGGGGCGGGGCAGCCGTTGTAACTATACTGGGACCTTAGAACTTATATCTCAAGGTGGGTGGCGGCATTTACGTTGTAGATGTCTGTGGGCTCCGGTGACCACTTAACACCAGATCGTTTACGCACATCTAAGCAATTAAAAAACAAACATACCCATGACAACATCAAACACCCTGTACGTCACTTACTTGATCAAAACTTCGATGGGCTGATTATTGTAAACAGTCGTACGACCTCCGACCATATTGCCGAGGTATTGTAAGGTATATAAATGACCATACGGATTGTTCTCTCGTGGATCGTTCACTATGCACACCTGAAATGATAACACGGGTCAACACCAAATTTAACTTTGATTGAAAAGCATAAAATTTCGATATTTTAGATCGTAATTAGACGGAAAAAAAAATACATGGCATGAAACAGTTTGCTTTTGAACTTTAATAAATTGACCACATATGAAACAAAATGCATCAGCATCGTATTTACACTTTCGTGACATTTTAAGTTTTTCTGGGCTTGTACAAAACACCTGACCGTTGTTTATGACTCGAGTGCCATCTAGTGGCACTGTGTAAACTTAAACACCCCACTCTCATAGCGCAGTTTTTAGGAAAGTATTAAAATAATTAAAATTGATAAAAAAAAATAAAAATGAGTATTATTAACTATAACTATCACAAAAATTTATACCAAAAAAAGGTATTTTATTTTCGTTTTTGTGAATAATTAACCGGAAAAACCCAATATAAACGTTAGGACAAAGAACGAATTTTTTTTTGTAGAGTTGTGTAATCAGAGCCCTGTAACTGCTAGGTATACTTTAAGACAAATATTTTTTTGTATGGAAACTATCGACATCTTGTAGTGGATGCCCCTAAACTTATATGTTGTTAAAGTTAAGACATTTAATTGTTGTATGACTAAATACAGAAAATAAAAAAATAAAAAATCATACACATATTGATTAAATTTTGTCAATTTGAGGTTTCTGAAAATTTACAAAATCCTTCATTAAAAATAAAATATAGGATAGGCAATATGTTACTGCAATATATATTTTTTTAATTGCTTAGATTGGTGGATCAGCTCACAGCCCACCTGGTGTTAAGTGGTTACTGGATCCCATAGACATCTACAACGTAAATGCGCCACCCACCTTGAGATATAAGTTCTAAGGTATCAGTATAGTTACATGGCTGCCCCACCCTTCAAACCGAAACGCATGACTGCTTCACGGCAGAAATAGGCGGGGTGGTGGTACCTATCCGCGCGGACTCACAAGAGGTCCTACTACCAGTAAAATAAATCTACCGGAGCAATGAGAAGCTAATAGAGTCTAGTGGTCGACACCCGTAAACATTCGCATTAGTTACGGTAGCCAGTTAGTACCAACCAGAACTACGACAGTGACGGCAAAAAAAATCTTCAGGAAACCAGCCATTCCACACACAGAGGTTTAGGTTGTAGATGCGCAGTGTGATGCTAAATGCATTGTGGATAGTTTAGCCCCCTGAGTTTCTCGCCGGATCTTCTGAGTGGGTCGCGCTTCCGATCCGGTGGTAGATTCTGCGAAGCACTGCTCTTGCTAGAGCTAGTGTTAGCAACAACTCCGGTTTGAACCTTACACCCTCACACTAGGCTAACGCTGATATAGCCTCTCAAGGATATCAGCACAGGTAGGAGAGCGCCTTACCTTGTCGTCCACGTCGTACAGCGGCTTCACGTGCCGCGCGTAGAACTCCTGGGGCGTCAGCGGACCCATGACCTGGTACGCCTTGTCCTTATTGTAATACTCGTACGTGAACTTCTCCGGGGGTATACCTGTTTCAAAACAAAAATATATACATATATTTGTGAACTATTTTTACCGTTTTCGACATTTTGTTTCCCTTAAACAGAATCCTTTGGGACTACAATAGTGTCTTCGGTAGCGCGGTCGCCGTCAATATTCATTCGGAGTTGTCCGATTGCGCTCAATTAATTTTGAGTGAAATATATGTTTGTAATTGTCTCACAACTTACAGGAAAAGTCTGTCGCGGATCATTTCTCAATTAAATATAAATTAATCATAAGTAATCAAATGTAATCAAGTTTTAGTTATATATATATTTTTTATGTCTGTTGTCAATGCACTGTCGATTGCACCAATAATTGAGGTGACATCTGCCATGAACTTTTGTCAGTTTGTCATGTTTTGTATTTATGAACACTTTGTTGGTTGTAACTTAGCAAATAAATAAATAAACACGGTTGAAAGCTAACACGAAAAGAAAAAATAAATAATAATATAAATATATACTTTAACTACATACATATATAATTGATAATTGAGGATTAATGTGGTGGTCTCTGATATACTGGATCCAATAGTTAAGTGAGCAAAAAAAGGATACGGGTATATTGAAATCAGATATTGTTATAGTTTAATACAACATACATACAGACGCTTGAAAAGCAAATGTGACTGAGCGACAATGCGTGAACTTTACAGTAGACTATTTTAAAGTTGAAATATCTGAAAAAAAATCTATTTTAACGAATCTAGCTGTAGGATTGAAATGATTTTAATAGACCTAGAAATATATTTTTTTTGCGCATCGAATATGGTTATTGCCTATCATTCATGTACAAAGCAGTTATTGTCGCTTAGTCATGTTTGCTTTTCAAGCGTCGATATATCATTGACAACATTAACAGCTCCCGTCAATTTGTTTGGCCACTCAGACGATACGGAAAAGTGGTCGACATGGTATTACAATTACTTTTTTGACGAAGCATGTTGCTGATAACTTTATTTCTGTAATCTGACAAAGCATGTTGCGGATAATAACATGTACTTTTAGGTTAGGAATATTGTGTTCTTTTTTATAATAAATAAATTGATTTTAAATTACTTTAATGACTTCTATTATCGACTAGTGAATTAGTGCTCACTCACCCAAGCATATAGCTACGATATTGTACACGACGATCATCTGTTTACTGATCGTGTTCTGTATTTCGTCGTCGGATGCATCTGACGTTACCTTTTCTCGCAATTCTTTGGCGAATTCACGGAGCTGATGAAGAAAAAAAACAAAATAAAAAAAAAAAGACATTAAAGTACAGAAGAAAAACATTCGGTACATTTCGCCGGTCGCTTCGCCGGTCGCCGTGGCGCGTGGCTTGATAAGTACATTGCTATGCGTTTACTTTAGTCGCTAGACGCTTCGCCGTTCGCACCGCGCGAATATTCGTACCGGCGAATGTCCCGTGGCCAGGCTGTTACTGCTTCAAAAACTTAGCTTCAAAGTCGATGGGTAGGTAGGGTAGGTACCTTGGTCCTCAGCAGCGCGTTCATGCGCACACTCCGCCTCGAGCTGTACGACTCCGGGAAGCACTTCTTCGGCATTAAGCCGTATTTGTTCACGAGGTTCACCAGCATGTCCCACTGGCCGCCGTCGTTGACCGGATCCTGAAAAAAAAAACGCAATGGAATCAAAAATGTATTACCCTGAAGAAAAAAAAGGGTATTTTGAGTGGACTTTTTGACCTGATAAAGTCTCAGTAAATGACCACCACTTTACTGAAATTATATTTCATGCCATATCAACTCATCTCATTTCATGCCATGTTTTATATTAATCAACTTCATTTCATTTCATAATATAATTTTTCATAAAAAAAAAGTTTTTATTAAAATCAATATAAGAAGACTTGACCTAACTTACGTTTTCTACCTCACTAGAAAACGTATGTTATTAAAACTTCATTGTAGCATTGTGGCAGATATACTGAAATGATAATGACACACTTAATCTTGAAAAATAAAAAACGAATGAAAAAAAATGATAAAAAAAATAATAAATATATTGTGTACATACCTTGAGCAAGAAGTTCACAACTCTTCCGTCAAGTTTCTCCCCCTTTTTAGCGGTCTCCGCGATGTTGTTCAACCAGAAATGTGATCTTTCAATCTTATCCCAAAAGAACAGATAACTGAAACAAATGGTTTAGAAACATTAAAAAGCTCAAACTTTGAGTGCAACCGGACTAAGAAAAATAAACTGGTGGAAGGATGTCCTGTACTGCTGGTAGGACGTCTTGTGAGTCTGCACGGGTATGTACCACCATTTTTGCCGTGAGGCACTAATGCGTTTCGGTTTGAAGGACGGGGCGCCATTGTACTGTTAAAAGTGAGACCTTAACACTCATGTCTCAAGGTGGGTGGCGGCATTTACGTTCTAGATGTCTATGGGCTCCGGTAACCACTTAGCACCATGTGGGCCGTGAGCTCATCTACGCATCTAAGAAATAAATAATAAAAAAAGTAAAAAGAGTTTTATCAAAGCAAACCAGAGTAATATTAGTGGGGTCTTAATCAGTATATTAAAGAAAAAGAAAATCAAATCATTGTAATCTCATTTGTTTTTGATATGTGCGTAAATTTTGAAGTCAATAGAAAGCTTGTGAAATATGATTAAAGAGCAGTATTTATATTATAAATTGAGACTGAACTTATATTCATGTTGTAACGATAACCACTTAGCATCAGGTGGACCACGAGCTCGTTCAGGGATCTAGTATAATGAGAAAAAGAGGACGCAACGTCCGTATACTATTACTATCGATCGTGGTATGATAGTATGGTCGCCCTATTTTCAATTATTTTTCAAACACCAAACTCTGGGAACTGATCCGGCATATTGGTCCTTCTGTGTATTCACTAGTTAGTAATTTTGAGAGTTTGTTTATTTATCAAAAGGTTTCACTCGTGGTCCGATGTGACAAACACTTGTCTGGCTTTTGTAGGGAGACAAGCATATGGCTCATCTGATGATAATGTTTACAGTGGCTCCGGGACATCAGCAATATTAGGGGCACAGCCAAGCCGTTAGCTACCGTAATTTTCATGTTAATTTAGCAAAATAAACAAAACTTTAAACATGACAATTGTTCACATTTATCGAGTATATTTTAAATGTCAATGTACCGCTATCATATAAAATTACATTTATACAAACTATATTATTATGCAATTTATTTTCTCAGTAACAAGTTAACAAACAAACAGTAGATATTCTATTGCGAACAATAAACTGTTCAGATAGCGGTGTGGGTTCACGATAGCACCGTGTGTGCTTGAACCAGTCACAGTATGACCTTCACAGTTTCGAATCTCTATTAATACTGGCTTTTTATAAATTGGCTGAGATGAGACGCGCTCACGTTCTCATATTAAGTCACACTCAACACACATGCAACACTTTTAACCGGTGACGTCATAATGGGCAGTGCGTTGTGAACAGTAGGTAGATATCTCAATTTTAACACTAATGATACCAACACTTACTGGTACCTCTACTACTATTTCTACCATAGCAGGTAGATAACGGTACATGACAAGTATCAATTGCTTCAAATAGCGACGGTAAACGTCTCATCTGAAGAACACATGCAGTCTTGGCTTCTCTAAAGCCAATCTCTATTAAATGTTTTCATCTTTTTCAAATATAAAATTTTATTAGTACATTTAGAAAATAACTCCTTCATACCTTTGTGAGAATTCAAATTCTTCAATTCCATATTTCTTCATGAAAGGCAAACGCATCACGTTGAGTGCTGCAAAGAGCCAGCATCGACCGGAGCTTTCTTGATTGGTGACAGGTTTCCCTTCTGTCTCAATCTGATATAATATTTAAAAAAATCTATCTGGCATTTTGTAAAATAATGTACATATTTAATTTTAGCATCTGAGAAACTTAGAGCAAAAATTTATCACAGAATGCGGTCCGAAACAAAAAGATATAATGGATTCAGTGGGATGCTGAACGACGAAAGGTTGTATGCGTTGTATGATGGCTACCTGCCAGATTCTATCCTTTATATATGAAGGACCAAGCAGGAAGACATCATAGCCCATGTAGTAGCTATGCCTCTGGTGGTGTCTAAGAATGATGGTACCACCCGTGGCCTAAGTTTGTCTGTCTATTAAGGGAATAAAAATTTCTAATGGAAAGAATTTTATTATACAGTTTAGATGCACAATTTATATCATGTGTATTTCCTTTGCAGTATTGTTTTCTAATAAAAACACATAGAGATTTTATCGCTTTTGCAATGAGTTTTATGAGCATTGGAAAATTTTAGTGTTTCAAATGTTTATATATCTATTTCAGTAAAATAGTGCAATATTTAGAGGCAAATATTGTTCAGTCTAACATTAGCTTCATGACAAATACTCTTCCCAGCCTTATCATTGTTATATAAATATTGGAGGTAATTACTGTTTTATTGCCTTTGAAGTTATTGAGTAAAATACCTGACAGTGAGTGGTTACCATGGGTTTTTTTTTCTATATACAGATGCTTAAGTCATTATTGGACATTGTGTCTTCCATTTTGATTGAGTTTTTTAAGTCTCCATAATTGCAACATACACCTCTACAAAGTAATGTTACATATTGTTTGTATTTAATACCTTAAGGTTGAAAACATGAAGTGAAGTATCTGTCTTCCGTCTGTTGATGGCTACTTCGAATGGATCATATCGAGTACAAACATTTTGAGCCAATTCATTTTTTGGTTCTGCATAAAAATCTTTGCGGATTTTTGATAGCTCTTCTAATGTTAGAGGCACTGAAATGAAAAGATAACATCCTAAAATTTGTACCAGGCTCGTGAGTGGTGGTAAAAAGAAGAATTGCACATGGCTATTCAAATAAATAAAATGTTTTGTTACAAATACATTCTTCCTATTTAGTTGTGTGAGCTATTATGGTGAATTTTCATCAGGGGCTTGGCAATTCTTTTTTTTTTAATTCATAGTAAAATACAAAACTGAAAAATAATAAGTAAGATTAAATAAGAATAAGAAAATCGTTTTTTTTATAATGTAGGTATCTTTAGATCAAATAAAGTTTTTGTCAATACAAATCTAAGTTGCTTTACAAACCTATCAATTCATGTACATTGTTCATTTGATAATTATTTTAATATTTAATTCTATTCTCCATTCGACTCACATTTTTTTATATCAGAAAAATATCTTGTAAATTTGGGTCCATTAATAGAACGAAATTTCAAAATTTTAATCATTTCATTTTGATTGACAAGTCAGCCTTTTTAATTGTTTTTTTTAAATAGCAACTAAATAAAAAAGTGTCAGTGTTCAATCATAGCTTATTGGTGAATTTCAATAGTTCGTTGGTCGTAAAATATATGGAATGATAATGCAATTTTGTTTTCGTAGTAACGTGATGCAGCATAACTGTAAGTGAACTGGCTATTACTTGTAGTAAAAAAAACCCTGTAATAAATCTAAAAAAACAGTTTATCGGACAAAATCAAGTTATAAACAAATGAGCTAAATATTTAATTTGATTTTATTTACCTGAAGTCGACATCCTGTGTTTATTTTGCTAGCTAGTTAAAGTACACAGTTGACACTATTTCTAAAGTCGTTTCGAAAATTAATTTAAATTTTATCAAACAAAAAGTTCACGAAGTCTCAGAGTTATTTTTAATTAGTCTGCATACATCATAGTACTTTAACGAAAAGTGAAAACTTCTAAAGGCGCTTTTATTTATATATTTCAGCTGAGCGTAGTTTTGTCTTTTCTATATTTGAATTTGTTTACGGCCATTGGCTAACTGACTTTTTAGTCAATATTAGTTTTTTAAACGGTCTTTTTTCTTTTGTTAAAATAGGTGTAATGATGAGGTTCGAACGAACTATTGTTGAAAAAACAAAAATAATATCTTCTACTGAGCTAAAAATCTACTAAAATCGAATGGAATTGTTGTTAATTGTTTTTTTTTTGCTTACTTAAGCTGGAACCTCATGGGGTTGTCCTAGCTTCACCGTACGTGTGAACTCACTCACTCAGCCTGGCGATTTTTGTAATACTAGCCATAGCAAGGGCTGTGGTTCGCTGAATCTACCACCGGATCGGAATCGCGACCCGCTGAGAAGAACCGGCGAGAAACTCAGTGGGTGTGTCTGCGGGCTTGAAGAAAACGTTGACCGGTGCTTAAAATGCCTAAAAGCACCGATAGTGGATCGGGAGGATCCGAATTGAAGTGTTTTGACCGATGGGGACTGTTTACCGTTTTGTCCGCAGAATTTGGTATGGTTGTAAATAAAATTATTTATCCCTAGCATGATTCAAAATTTGTCAAATATCTTCCTACATGTTTTTTGAATGTAACATCCGGTGATTTTGTTCTATTACCCTAATGAATTTATTACACTAATGCGTTTGCACGGATACTAAACAATTACGGACGTTATTATCCTCATAAGCCGACATTAATCCTAAATCACCATATAAAAAAAACTACCGTTACTCTTTAGGCTCAAACTAAAACCCCCTTATTCTTTACTTAGCTTAAGTCATGTGAAACGCTTCATGGCGCACCTAGGCAGTAAAACCGAACTGTATGCTATGAGGGCAAACGGGATGGGAGAGGTTCTGGGGTCATATCCTCTCCGCGCCGCCGAGCCGCCCTGGCCTCCTTGGATATGGGTGCGGTTTTTTTATTTATTGCTTAGATGAGTTAATTGTTAGTTCTAAAGCTTATTGCTGCTATGAGTTTATTGCTGACGAGCTCACGGCCCACCTGGTGATAAGTGTTTACCGGTGCCCATAAACATCTACAACGGCGTCTTATCCTTTAATTCACGACAAGGCTATATCAGATCGCTCGGTTTTCTAATTTGCTTTGATCATAGCTTTTATTAATCATAAATCATACTTTGATGTTTTACATCTACGAGGCACCCTGTGAAGGCCAGTTATTGAATAATCAACCAAGTGAAAGAACAGTTGGGACCAATTCGTTAACTAAAAGAAAGGTGAAGTATTTAAAAATTACTCCATTTTATTTTTAAACGAGAAACCAGAGGAGATGCAATAATATCCTGCTGAAATTGTGGGAATTTACAGTCACTTCAATAAATTTTTTGCGAGAATCCGATTCCTTTGTCACCTAAAGTGAATGTGTTTCATTTCCCCATACATTAGCAGTTTCACAGACACTAAAAGGTTATTAATGATCCCTTGCGATGAAGTACCATAAAACCAGGGTGTCTACCTTATTCTTTTTACAGAATTAAGCTTGGTAGCTAATTCATTTGGCATCTATTTAATATCAACAGAAGAAACAGGTATTGTTGCCATTGTAAAACATACTGTTTTCAATTTTGTAGTCTATTATGGCAAGAAAATTGTTGTGGAGCGCGAAATTTCAATAACAAATTTTAATATTGTTCAATAAGCTTTATGTTTTTGAAATTTAATGTGATATTAACATCTGGAAATTAAAATTGATTCAACACAGTTTAATTAAACGAACTCTTAATAAAACGAAAGATGTGTTTGCTAATTAACAAAAATGTTTTCGTTCGATGGAGTAAAGTTGAAAATGTCCTTGACAAAAAATCAATACGCGCGATCCAATGTTAACTCCATCACGACTGATGTCATCTACCCAGTAGTAAACTTTACACACTTTACAGTATTTTTCAATCTCCGACTTAGCTGTGGAATATTTTTTCCTCATTATAGTTTTAATCTATCGCTCTTTTTATTTCACAAAAACCATAAAATGTCACTGAAAGCTTACGAAGACGCCTGCTTAAGAGCGGAACTGTTCGGTCAGCCTTTACCGGACAAAGATGAATTTATCAGGAAAAATAAACATTTAGATATTGTTGAATTCGAAGAAGTGGAAATAAAAACTGCTGAGGTATGTGTCCTGATTACTTTGCTTATTATGTACTTGATAATATAATAAAAAAAACTATTAGGTACTAAAAAGTAATATGTCACTCTTTGATTAAATAAAAGTAGATTGTCCGGAAAATAATAAAGTCAATTGATATACAATTTATAAATGTACATTTTTTTTCGTGATTATCACATCGATTAAATTTACGAATTATGTTCCTATTGTTATAGCTATTGGATTGGAGATTGGAAAAAGTTCTATTTACAATGAAATTAGTTCATTTATCGGGTGGCCCGTGAATTTTGTTGAGGATATCTGAAGGCGACTGCTGCTTTTTTCAACTTTTTTCGAAATAACACAATGTAGAGACACCGTGGGCTTTACTTATAGGCGGCCTGTCATGCTCCGTAAGTCGACGTGAGAGTCCAGTAGTAGAAAAGAATACTCGCTGTTATTTGGGAGGCCCGCCTCAGAGATTGGCGCAATAGTCCACATGAGGCTGTATCTCTGATTTGTAAACTCTGTTGCTTAGTGTCGCGAAATCACTAATTTCCTCTGTAGACCCGATACACTTTAATGTATTTCTCACTGAAAATAAGTAACCACTTAACACCAGGTGGGCTATGAGCTCGTCCACCCATCAAAGCAATAAAAAAAAATTAAGAACCTCGTTGCAGACCATAGTCATTACAAGGTTATTCGTTTTAAGTTATTAGTCTGTTCTTTCTCATATTTCAGAATACGGCTATGCTTCATGATCAAATGAAGGAAGGCACGACTGGTCTCACGGAACTCAACACTATCCTAGATTCAACTCAAACGAAAATAAACCGACTAAAAGTGAGTTTCGCTCATCTAAATATCGATCTTCTTTAACTTCGGAGCGTAAAGCTCTCAACCCGCTTTGCTATTTTATATGGTCCTTGTGGCATACTCTGAAACAGTTCTAAGCCGTTACTTAAATCCCGATCATCTGTAAATTAATAAATTAATTCTTACCTTAATTACATTTTTTTTACCCCGATCATGCCTTTTCCAATTGACGTTTTCCCAAGGAAGGGGCTTGATATAAATATCGGGGTAATAGGTAGGTACTCGATGTAGCCAAAATGCCTTCTTTTTAGTTGCAGGCATCTGCGTAGGTCTTAGGATTTAGCTCGGTCTGTTGTGCACGGACGTTGGACCTTCATTTTGCGTTTATTTTGCGAGGGTCTCGTCTCCGACTGAAGACGACGGCTGGCTTCTGCCAATAGTGTCTTCTAATTTTGATTCGAATTATTAAATGGGGCTTATTGACTTGTTTGCCCTTTGGATATAGAAAAGGCCGTGTTGACCCCATCTTGATTCTGTTACGCAAAGGAAGTAAGTAGCTTGTGATGTATTGTGTAATTTCTACACCTTGCTGCGATTACAATTTTAACCTATAGCTATAGGTCTAAGAGATTCTGGCATTGTCTTCTTTGTGTGAAAACCTACACCGCTTTGGACAGTATGCCCAGGGGCAATAAAGTGGAAGACAACGTTTTTCCCTCGTCGATCAAGTGAGATCGATTTGCCGTAGTTGACTGTCGTATGTTAGGTATTAATTTTTTGCAAATGCATGATCTGGCGGAACTTTAAAATGATGTAGGTATTCGGCGTAATGAAATCAGCAATGAAATGAAATCATTTAATTCTATCATCTTCATTATCTGTGTGTAATATATTTTGCTTATGTTTGGTTTTTTTTAATTGCTTAGATGGGTGGACGAGCTCACAGCGCACTTGGTGTTAAATGGTTACTGGAGCCCATAGACATCTACAACGTAGATGCGCCATCCATATTGAGATATAAGTTCGAAGGTCTCAGTATAGTTACAACGGCTGCCCCACCCTTCAAACCGAAACGCATTACTGCTTCACGGCAGAAATAGGCGGGGTGGTGGTACCTACCCGTGCAGACTCACAAGAGGTTCTGCCACTAGTAAAATCATACGTATTGCTAATATGTAATTTAATATGAATGCTTACATTCCCAGGGCGTTTGCGGTAGCATCACGAATTTCTTCCGAGTCAAATTGAATTCCAAAGATAATATTTCGTATTCTAGCGACCCCAGTTACGTAGGTCAAACGAATTTCCAAAGAGACTACGTGCCGGTTTCGAACCGAATCGACTCTGTGAACGCAGGGCTTGGCCCCGACGATACAGAAATGTCAGGAAGCGCGCGAAATGAAAAACATGGCGGTCAACAAAATGGCGGCGACATCAATACGGCTCTGAAACATTTAGATGAGATGCAACAAGCCGATAAGAATGTCAGCAAAGCGATGATTTGTGATATTAGTAAACAAGTTGATACACAAATGAGTAAATTAGATCAGATGATTTGCCAAGCGGATCGCGCTCAGAATTCCTTGCAGCGACAAAATAAGCAGTTGAGGTCTTTCTTGCGATAGTAGTAAAGACTGTTCCTGTTTATGTGCTCAAAATTTATTGTTAAAATTAATGTTATGGTTATTGGCTTTTTGTAATCCCCATAGCTAATAAAGCTACTGTGCGTAATCACTTACGTGGGTATATGTAGATTTGGATATGAATTTTTTTCGTGAATTGATAAATTTGGACCTTTTCATATTGCTTAAAATTATACATAGGTAATACGACATCCCAGACATTAATATAACAAGGATGATGGGTTGCATTGAAATTATAAAATAATTGGTAAAGCGTCTGCATTGAGTAGCAACAATGATATTTTTTAGCCACAAAAAAAAGGTTAAATATCAATATATTTTAAATTTTAAATATAATTTATGCGTGATAACTTTTTTTTGTGGTTAACAAAAAAATGACATTACTGTTAGTGTAAAAAGAATAATATAAATTTTATATATGTATGCAATTACTCTGGATGTTTTCGTGGTTTTGTTTACTGATTGGCTTCATTCGTAATAAAATTACGAACTGAATTTAAAATTGCATAGAAAATTCAATAAAATATCGTTTTGGGAATTACATTTCTTGGTGCTATAAAATTATGTATTATATTAAGCCATTGTTTTGTTTATTTTCATTGCTTAGGTGAGTGAACGGGTTCACGAACCTTTCGGCTTTAAGTGGTTACCGGAGCTCATAGATAACCTAACTTAAATGCCGCAACTTTGAGACGCAAGCTCTGAGTCGTACCTTTCAAACCCGAACGTATGACTTCTCTACTTAAATTTGTATGGAGTTGCAACGATTGCCGCTAGGGGCGCTGTTCCAACTGCATACAAATTAGAGTTAACTTTTACGTTATCGAGAACGTAAAAAAACGTACAAACATAAAGAAGTAATGCGTTCGAGTGGTGTGACATAGACGTGGACAGAGCGGTGGTGTCTACATATGCGGGAGCAAAAGTATCTCTACCACCAATTTCCGCGTGTGCGTATCACGTAGTTTTTTAATTGAAAGAAAAATCGGACATTGTGTTAGCTATTGTACCGTGTGTACTCGTGAAAAAGCAATCTTCTATCCGAGTCTGTAATGAATATACATATTACATTTTTATGAACATTTAGTTCAATAATTAAAATATGGTGTCAAAAAAAAAACACGCTGATACAGTAAGCTTAACTATTTTTTTTATCTATCCCTAAAATATTAACCTAATGACCAAGGTATTATTAGGTCGATAATATTATAATAAAATTATTATCGGTCATCCGATTTCGATAGTTGGGTAAAGTTTCAACTTGTACGCTCGTCTTGAAGGTGCTGAAAATTACGTTGAATGTTTTCGTTATATAGATAGATATATGCAGGTCGAATAATAAAAAAAAATACGTGATTAAAAGTCACAAAACAAATCTTCCAAACTCATAAAGACAAAACGAACGATAAAACGCTTAAGAACGCCTGTTTATTTTTAAAAATCGTGATCTGCAAATGCGTCGCGATACGCAATAAAAATGAAATGTATGAAAAGAACAAACGGAAATAAAGCTGTGAATATTCTTGTGATGTTTTATTGTCTTACGTATCCCATGTTTTTGATACTGGCTTTGGAAAAAAAAATTTTTTTTTTCGCTTATTTGGGTGGAAGAACTCACAGCCCACCTGGTGTTAAATGCTTACTGGAGCCTATAGACATCTACAACGTAAATGCGCCATTCTCCTTGAGATAAGTTCTAAGGTCCATTGGTCTTCTCGATCTTTCTTTATGGCGCCGAATCCTGGACGATAAGACGAAGTGAGAGAGCAAAGATCGACGCTTTTGAAATGTGGTGTTGGAGACGGATGTTGCGAATTCCATGGACAGCACGCCGGACCAACCTGTCCATTCTGAAGGAGCTGTCCGCTATCTGCTTCCGACGTATTCTCGCGTACTTCGGCCACATCGCTCGTAGAGGCCCCGATAACTTGGAGAAGCTGATGGTAGTTGGTCAGGTTGACGGGAGAAGATCACGCGGACGCTCACCTATCCACTGGTCTGATCTGGTTAAGACGCTCACCGGCCTGCCAATAACCGAGGCTATAAAGACCGCCGAGGACAGGAAGACGTGGGGAAGCATTGTGCATCGAGTGGTCCACATTTTAGATTAGACACGACCTTCAGTAATGAAGAGACCGGGTCAGAAGAAGAAGAAGATTATATTATTAACAAGATCTGTCCCGTGGCTTAGCTGAAGTTAATTAGGAATTTAAAAATGCATTGTTCCAAAAATGGAATTGGGATAAAGAGTCGCTTGTGTCCCAGTTTATAAACTACCAATCAATTTATCATGTAATAATAAACATGTTGTAGTACGCATTATTGATGTCCATTAATAGGGGATCCATAGCCATATGCCAGGTTCTAAATTCCTCTGGTATTCTTCGTATAATTTCTCCCTCTGCTATAGGATGATCTACGGTAAATACATGGATTACTAGGAAGTTCATCTCAACGGAGTCATTAGACACATAACTTGACCCTCCTGGATGAGCATTTGCTCATCCACCTGTCCTGGTGGAACTGGAAAGATCTCTGAGCCATCAGTAATCACACATTAAAAAAAAACTTTAAGACTTTTCTTACTGGTGGTAGGACCTCTTATGAGTTCGCACGGGTAGGTACCACCACCCCGCCTATTTCTGCCGTGAAGTAATAATGCGTTTCGGCTTGAAGGGTGGGGCAGCCGTTGTAACTATACTGAGGCCTTAGAACTTATATCTCAAGGTGGGTGGCGCATTTACGTTGTAGGTGTCTATGGGCTCCAGTAACCACTTAACACCAGGTGGGCTGTGAACTCTTCCACCGACTTAAGCAATAAAAAAAATCAAAGTTTCAGTTTTATCGTACTACGGCTGTCGCATTCTGTACGCTTAGTGCGTGCTTTTTAGCGTTCTCGATAGCGTAAAAGTTAGCTCATATTTGTATGGACTAGGATCATTTGCCTACGTTTGCCGCTAGGGGCGCTGTTCCAACTGCATACAAAATTGGGTTAACTTTTACGCTATCGAGAACGTTAAGAAACTCGCACTAAGCACATAGCAAACCGAAATGCAATAATTATGCTACACGACACAATTAGGCATTGTGGTAGTACCTGTCCATGCCGATCCATAAGACGCCCTACCACCAGTAAACATAGCTATTCCGCTATTCAGTTCTTCAATTCGGACCGAATAAATAATGGGTTCTGATTCTAGTAACGACATATGATCAGGTAGTGAGCTCGTGTGTGGGGCACAAAAAAAAACATACGATACTACCAGTTATTGCGTCTTACCTGCAGGTAAATGTGCAGTCAGTCGTAATCACCAGATAGATTGATTTCAGTAAATATTGTGACAAAAAATGTCCTAAGCGTGACGACCTAAACGCAAAAAAAAAATGAATTGAAACATAATTAAAACACTCGCCTTCTCGACAATACAAACAACGAGTTTTATCTAGTGACATTCTCAAAAAGAACCGCTTTTTGTTTTCGGAAGCCGTGGTTAGTTATCATTAAGGAAATTTACTTAGTACTTTTCCTGATCACGCTGTTCAAAAGAAGATACATTTGGCATTGGAATTGTCACGCTCACAGTCACGGCCGGACAAAAACGGTAACTTCAACCGTAACACAGCGTTATATAAGATACAGATTAATGTACCATGACCTGTCTGTCATAGCTGTTTCGTGGCACCGCGATGTTGCTGCCAATCGTGTTTTATCTCTTCGTCGTGACAGCGGCGAATCCATTTCATAAGTACCCCTACGTGTTCTTATTAGACGTCGGAAATGAAGAATTGGAGAAGTCCAACACGGAACAGATAAGGATTTCGGTTCCCGGAGGCTCCCTCGCTCTTCGGTATCCAGCCGTGGGAGATGGAGATACTATAGGTCATGTCAGAGTGAGTGGAATAGATTTTGGAACAGATTTAAAAGCTAATATTGTTGATGGTGGCCCTGGGTATAAATACGTAGTGTTGGTATTCATGGGCAACCCAGGAGTAACCTATGACGCGGTACTGACGATACAAACCGTCCCCAATGAAACTCAAGCCTCTTTTTATCCACCTAATATAAATTATATGACAAATTCACGAGTCAGTGACCCAAATGATAGTTCCGAAGATTTTAATGATGCATCAAGTTATGGTTCTTCTCAAGGCACGATAGAGAGGAAGAACGCAGAGCTTACGCAGTCCAGTTCGAATGTGTACAGATTTGCGCAAAACGCACAAGTACATAATGAATATAATGACGAATACGAAGAAGACGATAGCACAGGAGACGATAATACTCAAGACGACGACGATTATGGGGAAAATGATGACCAAAATGAAGGCAGTCATTCACATGATACCGAAGAACAAGAGATTGATGACTCAGAAACACAAAAATATTCAAGTAACCATGACTACGAAAATAATGACGTTCCTTTAATTGCGTCTGATGATTCGAAAGAGTACGACGAGAATGTATTAGAAGATACGGTAGACGATGAAGCGAACGAGGAAGATCAAGTGGAAATTAAAAGATTGTTTAGTAATGACATTCACAATGATGGAGATAAATACAAAGATTTAAACAATAATGATTACGTAGATAGTGAAGATAGCTTCGCAGTAGCTTATTAATCTTTGATTGGTTGTGGCTTATTAATTTTAAATTTTCTATGCTAGTAAATCGAATTGTTTAGAAATAAGTTATAAAACAATTGAGTGTAGTTTGAGAGACCTACAATAATTGTGTAAAATTCAATACTTCCAGTAGATAATAAATTATAATATAATAATTAATAAATAAAGCAACCCTGTTGGTTAAGCTATGACTTTGTTGTTTCTGCTATTTACGTGAATAGGTATATATCAGGAGTGAGTTACCCATGCGTCAGCCCGCTGAGTTACTCGCCGGATCTTCTCAGCGGATCGCGATTCCGATCCGGTAATAGAACATTCAGAAACCAGCTGCTTTTGAATTGTTAGGTCTCTTTTGGAGGCACTTAGTTGTAAGCAAACCCCACCCCTCATGGCTGAGCTCACCTGTCCTGGTGAAACCGGAAAGGCCTCCGGGCCACAAGTAATTCTTCAACCACAAAAAAGGTGCGAAGATAAAATAAAAAAAAGTATATTAAAATACTAGTATATCAATAACACATGATTTGCGTTAAGTCCTGCAGCAAATGAGATTGTTTGTATTTGTCACGTCTATTGGAGGTTCATAATAAATATGGTGAAATCCTGCACGCGTTTATAGCCTATTCACTTCTGCCGTGAACCATATGTTCCGATTTAAAAGGAGAGGAAAATCGTTACAGAATATAATATGTAATTAGTTGAGCATTCGATATCATCTCTTAAATTGGGCCGACGCGTAGCGATTTCATTGGCTTCAGTAACCATTAACACTGTCTATTTAATAAATAAAATAAAAAAATTACGATGTAGTAGTATGTAGGTATAGACATGGGTGAAGAGGTCAATATCGCGTCTATAGTGAGAAAGAATATTATCATTTACGATTCTCGAATTTCATTGCACGGTTCAAATGTATTTATCGCCCGTACTTATCGACGATCGGTAAATACTATAAATAAATAGTGAAGGCTTCAGGATTAAAATTAATTGTTGAGTCTATAAAACTACTGTTTTTGTTGAGCATGTTTAATGCCTATCGGCAATAGCTTATTGATAGATGATTACACTTAATATAATAGATTATATGTTTAAGCCGATACCTACTTAGTTAACAGCGGTTGTTTTTAAAAATAATTGATGCTCTATTAAATTTGACATATGTTTTTTATTTTATTTCTTAGATGGGTGGACGAGCTCACGGCCCACCTGGTGTTAAGTGGTTACCGGATCCCACAGACGTCTACAATGAAAATTTCGCCACCCACCTTGAGATATGAGTTCTAAGGTCTCAGTATAGTTACAACGGCTGCCCCACCCTTCTAACCGAAACGCATTACTACTTCACGTCAGAAATAGGCAGGGTGGTGGTACTTACCCGTGCGTACTCACAAGACGTCCTACCACCAGTAATTACGCAAATTATAATTTTGTGGGTTTCGTGTTTATTACACGATGTTATTCCTTCACCGTGGAAGTCAATTGGAAACATTAATTAAGTACGTATTTCATTACAAAAATTGGTACCCGCCTGCGGGATTCCAACACCGGTGCATTGCTAGATACGAATGCACCGAACATCTTATCCTTTAGGCCACGATGACTTCAAAACGTTGTTTATAGGCTCCGGTAACCATAGATTATAATATACTAATAATAAAGAAATAAATAACTAGGAACGAACTACGCTCGGTCATCCGGCCCAAAATTAGGATTCCCCTGTATTGTCAAAAATACTTATATACATTTAAATGTAAACATATATAGAAAATGAGCACCCAGACACAGAGCAAACAAACTTGTTCATCATACGAATGTTTGCCCGATGTGGGAATCGAACTCACCGCCCTCGGCACAACAATCGGGAGTGCTAACTACTGGATCATCGAGTCAATCTAATCTATACTAATATATAAATCTACAGTGGTTTTCACGGATTTTCCGTTATAACTACTGAACCATGCGTCCGATTGAACTGAAATTTGGTATCCATGTAGAAAATAGATGTACTTAATGGATAGGCTAATATTTATATGAGTGTTGGACTCCCTAATAATAATGACAATAATTAATAATGGTAATTTTAAATGCCCAATGAAGCGGGCGAGTACGGCTATTATATACATATTTTCGTTGTCTATATTATCTATATTTAATACCTATATACCTATTTATTAAATATGTACGCTACTATATTGTTCTCAGTCGTTTACGCTCTTGGCAGAGTGGTCGTGGTCATCATTTCGGCTGGTGGTGCGCTTCACAAGACATCGCCATTCCTCGCGTAGCGCGGCCTTTCTAGTGCACTCCTTGACAGGACCGCTTAGAGCTGCTTTTATCTGGTCAGTCCATCGTAACGGTGATCTGCCGTTCGGTCTTGTACCCTCTATCATGCCCTGCTATAAACCATACATAAATGTCTATGGCATATTAAAACTATTACGCAACTACAGAGTATATCAGAGGAAGTGTGAAAGTAGCCATGGAAGTACACATGGATGGAGTGTTGATATGACGCCTGATAGAAGAGAATGGAAGAGGAAAATTTGCTGTGCCGACCCCACCTAGTGGGATATGGTGGAGAAAAAGAAGAAGAACTACAAAACCAAGCACCGAAACTTACCAAAGCCACCGTCGTCAAAACTAGACAGCAAGTTCCATTATAAAAACACGTAGGAATATCATTAAGCTTTCGTCCGGTCATCATTCTCGTCCAAACTGTCGCTTGCGACGAAGGGCTCGGCAAGTAAATTAACCCACAGCAACAGCCCACTGAGTTTCTCGCCGAATCTTCTCAGTGGGTCGCGTTTTCGATCCGGTGGTAGATTCTGTGAAGCACGACTCTTGCTAGGGTTCGTGTTAGCAACAACATCAGGTTTGAGCACCGTGAGCTCACCAGCACGGTGACGCTGATATGGTCTCTCTAGACTCTAGACCATATCAGCAAGGTAGGGAAAAAAAGCTTTCGTAGGCAACAGAGAAACGATTGCAGCTTACTTTAATTGGGTTCGCATGAAGTGATCAAACCGTTTTATATATCAATATTTGTGACAGATAATGCACGGTGGAATAAGTGGGCGTACACGAGCCACACGCCACGAGTAATGATGAATTGCGGGTATACAGTACGACAATAATAATAAGTCACGTCATTTTAAATGGTCGATTATAAAATATACAATTTAGAGAACTTCAAGTTCTGTAGAAACTGCGCAGTGGGATGGTACTGTATGACTTAACAACGCGAAATGTATCATTTAGGGAACTTCAAGACAGTTCTGTGAAAATAGGGAAGAGGGATAGCAGCGTATGAGTTAACAACGCGAAACTTTAAGGCAACAATCACTACTTAAGCAATTCTATTTACAAAAAATGCTCTTTTGCTTACGTATCTGAGAACAATTCCTCTCAACCTCTCACGAGCGATTTAACATGCCGTTGTATTGGTGTGTGAAAGCTGCCCTACGCGGAAGACAGGGGATTAAAAAAAAGGGAAGTAATTGTGCAACTATTGTTATCTGCTATCTAATATTAATTCACCATGGTATTAGACGTATAGCGTTTTATAAAACTTTAATTCTTTAGTAGCTCACTGAATTGGACTTACTTATATTAAAATTAGACTGTAGCTTTATTATACGCGTGCCTTTAAATGGACCAATGTCCAGGGGAAACCCTGATCTATCTACTCAATAAGGGAATAAAAACTTCGCTTATATCTTTATCCCGGTTCGAACTACAAGGACAGCTGTTGAAAGAATTGAAACGGCGACTTCAAGGTCGGTAGCATTATTCACATTGTGACGTTTCGGTGATCTTTACAGCCCATTGAGTTTCTCGCCGGATCTTCTCAGTAGGTCGCGTTTCCGATCCGGTGGTAGATTCTGCGAAGCACGGCTCTTGCTAAGGTTCGTGTTAGCAACATAGTCAGGTTTGAGCCCCGTGAGCTCACCTACTAATTCGGCGAATCCAGAATAACCCCTCGAGGCTACTAGAATAGGTAGAAAAAAAAGGTGATCTTTATTGTGGGCTCTGAATTCTTTTATGCGACTACGTAAAAAAAAAAACCATGAACAACGTAACATCGCATTACGGTCGTATCCCAATCAAATACACGTGAAAGCAATTTTTGTCTCAAGGATTGAACGCTAGCCCAATTACCTTAGTAGGTGGCGCGTTTGTGAATGAAAAACATGAAAATTAACATAATTCCCGTATCGGGGAACACGTGTACAAATGACGAGCCAAGTTGGTCAAAACGGAAAGCACACGTGTATGTGCTTAATGTGTAGTTTTATCTTTTGAGATAAGTTAATTTCCAATAATTTAGAAGTTTCCAACGCTTGCGTGTATGATGTCAATAAACGGAATATGGCTGTTTGGTTTGGTTTTCTTACTGGTGGTAGGACCTCTTGTGAGTCCGCGCGGGTGGGTACCACCACCCTGCCTATTTCTGCCGTGAAGCAGTAATGCGTTTCGGTTTGAAGGGTGGGGCAGCCGTTGTAACTATACTTGAGACCTTAGAACTTATATCTCAAGGTGGGTGGCGTATTTACGTCGTAAATGTCTATGAGCTTCAGTAACCACTTAACACCAGGTGGGCTGTGAGCTCGTCCAATCATCTAGCAATAAAAGAAAACAAATGTATGTCCGTGTTATTGTTAGTAAAAATATACTTTTTTTCAAAGTCGTATTATTTTTATGTCTCTATCTGTCACAGACAGCATTGCCATCACAAAGCAAAGGACTGTTTTCAAACATCGTTTAAAAACGATCATATCGTCAAAAAATAAAACGCCATTTCAGTTCATACAAAATATGCATTTTGGTATTTACAGAATAAATGAATACACTCAGGTCTTCCAATAAATCTGGAATATTCCACAGAAAACATGAAATTTGATTCAGTCTGCATAAATGTATTCTATAATATTTCAGTATTATCAACTTTAAAATCGAGTATTGCTTCGGTTTAACGTAAGTCATAGAAATAATAAAATATGCTTTAAATTTTTAAACTCGCTCTTTTTATTGTCATCTATATTCTATTAATACGTGAAGCAAAAACTTTGTATCCCTTTTTACGAAAATTGCGCGGACGGAGGAGTATGAAATTTACCACTCTTATAGAGAATATAGAGAAGAAGTGCACAATGCTAATATTTTTTTTAAATAATGCATAAAAGATACATTAAATCAATAAAGAAAACATTACACACACTACATACCATGTATTTGACGCACACACGCATGCATACTATTTATTGTCAAACTTTTGTTCTTGGCGTCAGTTGTCAAATTGAGAATAGATTAAAGATTGTTTGTTAATATTTTTTATAGTGTAGTCTTGGCGAAATTTGTGATTATAGAAGTATAAAATACAATCATAATAGTGTACAAGCTTACAATTCCAATTAATTATAGTCGAATCTCGACTACTGCGGGGCCACTAGTTCTATTAAATATCTCCGACGCTTCGAATACTTTTACAGTTTTCGTGGTCACGTGGAATTCTATCGAAGAACATACTGGAATGACCTTTCTTTGAATTAGTTCAAATACTGCATTTACGTAAATGCGTAATGTAGTGTATTTTTATTGCAGTAAGATCACTTCTAATAAAGATTTTTTTTTGTAGCTATTGGAGACATTTTATGAGCGCTGTTTATTGGTAAAATGTTAATCAACACGCGATGAAAGTTTTGTTAATTAAAATCGCGATGCAGTTACGTCACATTATTATGGAGAGGACTTTTTTTTACGAATTTATTTAATTTTAGTTTTTTTTTTGTATAATGGCAGCACACTTCATAAAGTTATACGAAACACATTAGGTGCAATAGAGTGATCGTACAGAAGCCGAAAATACAAAATTAAAAAAATACAATTAAAACAGATTAAACGGTGTCTTAATAATTATATGTTATTTAAAAAATAAAAACACACCCTTAAATAGCTAACCGAACTATCAATTGATATTATTTTTTATGTTATTCTGTTGTTACTGGATATTAAAGCGAAGTTGTAATGTCATCGGATCTTGATGCGTTAGTCGGATGTCTTTTGAAGTCGGTGAAAATGACGTTCATAGAATCCATCCCATACATTTATTCGCGAAGCAGCTGCTCTTGAGTTGTTAGGTATCCTCCGGAGGCGATCGGGCAGTTGTTAGCAAATCCCACCCCTCCTGGCTGAACCTTTGCTCATCCACAGGTCCTGGTGAAACTGGAAATGCTTTCGGGCCACAAGTAATCGTTTCGTCATAAAAAAGCCTGCACAGATATCAAGCTAATAAAGGTGACAAAAATACATATTATTGAAGGAAAACGACAAATTTATAAAAAAAAAGTTGAACGTATTTCCCACTGTAGATACGTTGTTTTTTAATCTACATTTAGAACAAACAAATACATATAACCGTTTCGATTAAAATTTTGTAACGGTCAACGGAATTTTAAATTTCGATCGAACACGAAATGTTCCATAATTCTAAATTCAAATCCGTAAAACGGTACGCTGCGTTCGATTTGAACCGAATACATTTTGATTATTTTGTATTGTGACCGTGCGTTACGCACAACATTTCTTACTTTAAATATTTTGTATTATATTGCACTAGCGACCAGCCCTCGTTTCGTTTCGGTGACTATAATTTATTAATTATTTTATTTAATTTTCTTTTATACAATTTTTTTCCTGACAGTAATAAACACAATAAAAAAAGAACATAAAAAACAAAAAAAATATCTTAATATTGGTTTACATTAGTTTAGAAGTATTTATTTTGAACATGAAACAAATTATAGCGCCCATAATGATTAGCATTTAAATTATATGGTATACAAGAGGTTAATAAAGTGCATGAAATGCTTAGGGCCTCTGACGTATTTTAAGTGAAAAGGATTAATGCTGTACCTATTCGTCTAATTAGCTTTGCAATTACCGCATTGTACACTCATGATGGGTATAAAATAAGTACCTAGCTGAAGAAGAATATCCCACTAATACATTGTTTGACTATATCTCAAAGTTTTTAGGTAGCGTGTTCGTTAAAAGCTCCCGGGCGCCTAGGCGGCCTAATTTTTTTCGACATCTCCAATAAACATCGCTACATTTTAGTCATAAAAATTTAACAAATTATATATCAAAGTCTTCCTCGAGAATCACTCTATCTATTGGTGACAATGGCAAGAAATTCCGTGGGGTAATTTTTGAGTTTATCGAGAACAGACAGACAGAGGAGCCGGAGAACTTTATTCTTTATTATGTATGTAGTGATTATACACATTAATAATTCCGAAATGGCTCTAGCGTTACACAACTTGGCATTGCCCATTTACAAAATAGCGGTAACCGTTTTACCGACTGGTGAATCTTAACCATGTCAATTTCATCCTAACATAAATAAATATTTAGGATGTAGCTTAATATTGTTATTTCACGTTAAATAGTATAATACACAAAGACGAATTTCTTTGACGAGATCAATACATGATTGTCATTGAAAAATAAATGCTAAAAACTATGGTTTTCCTATATTTCTATGTAAATCATATTTGACTGTTTAACATCTACTAAATAAAAGAAAATACAAATTTTCGTTTCTGTACTTAATAGCAATGGCGGCAGGCCGCAGCGGCCGTTGCATATTTAGCGCGTAAACGGTCGCTGCATCCGAATTCGAATTTCAAATGACATTTTCGAAAATAGAACGTCGCCATCTCGGCGGGAACGAGAGAACCTAGGTGAACATGTCTCCGTAGAATAAATCAGATGAACGAATTATAACAGTGTTTGATCTTTTTGCTTTTTGCTTTACAAAGTAAATAAAACATGTTTTAATAATTCGGCAGCTTGCTTAGCTTTGGAATTTGTTAGATTAATGAAAATTTTAAATTTTGTTGAATTTTAATCTCGTTATCAAATATAGGCAAAGAGTTCGCGGTTTGTGTTAAAAATCTAAGAGAGTGCGTAATTTATTTTAATGTTAGTCTAAAACTTACTACGGAATCAAAAAATCAAGTAATTATTACTAAGTAAGTAAGCGCCTAATGAAGTAGTTAGTATTTTATTTATGTCAACAATCTGTAATACACAATTGTTTTATTTATTACCCCTATTTTGGCAGATGTACTTGTGGTGTATTGATGTTAAATGGTTGGAAGAGTCCGTGGACACCGCAGTCCGAATGCTGCCATTTGGGCAGTTGCTGAAATAAATGTTAAAGAAAAAGAATTTTTTTTTTTTAATATTGCAATTTGATTCAATCTGTGAAGTCACTTGCACGCAGCCATCGTTCTGTGAACATTAAATAAATTTCCTTTTTTTTGTTTCTCTGTTGATAATTTGAGTCAATCATCAGCCACGTGTGGTTCGTCCCGTTCAGGATTCGGATATGTGAGAATCGAAAGATTCCTTCTGTCGTTACATACCCGCGCATTCAGTTTAATCAATGTTTTTCATACCATTGCTGCTCTGAGATCATATCCATTGCTCCGTGTTTTTTTTATTTTATTAAGCTGCTTGTGGTTAAGCTGTTACCGGAGCCCATAGACATCTACAACGTAAATACCACCACCTACCTTGAGATATAAGTTCTAAGTTCTCAGTATAGTTACAACGGCTGCCGCACCCTTCAAATCGAAACTGTTTCACGGCAGAAATCGGCAGGGCGGTGGTCCCTACTCGTGCGGACTCACAAGACGTCCTACCACCGTGTACATAGATTACATCGCTCGCGCATTATTTACAAACAGTGTACTACCGAATGCAATAGCTAATCCCGATTTAGCTACACAGTGGTGGTGCTTAATTTTTTGCGAACGCATTTATTGCGTCCTTGACATTTAAACTAAATGCTATCCGAGTTTTAACGAGTACCGAATGAAGTTTTGAAAACATTGAACGTATTTTAACGTGCCAATTAATAAGTACTGTTTGAAGTACGTACAAGATTAAGTTTGTAGTAAAAAAATATATATAAGATTTTAGAAGTTGTATACGCTAAAATGCGCAAAGATGCTTCTGGAAGGCGGTCAGTACCGAATTGAGTTTTGAAAACATTGAACGTATTTAATCGTGCCAATTAATAAGTACTGTTTTAACGAAGTACAAGATTAAGTTTGTAGTAAAAAATTAAATATGATTTTCGAAGTTGTATAGGCTAAAATGCGCAAAGATGCTTCTGGAAGGCGGTCAGTACCGAATGGAGTTTTGAAAACATTGAACGTATTTAATCGTGCCAATTTACTGGTGGTAGGACCTCTTGTGAGTCCGCACGGGTAGGTACAACCGCCCCACCTATTTCTGCCGTGAAGCAGTAGTGCGTTTCGGTTTGAAGGGTGGGGCAGCCGTTGTGACTATACTGAGACCTTAGAATTATATCTCAAGGTGTGTGGCGCATTTACGATGTAGATGTCTATGGGTTCCAGTAACCACTTAACACCAGGTGGGCTGTGAGCTCGTCCACACATCTAAGAAATAAAAAAAATAAAAATTATAAGTACTGTTTGAACTACGTACAAGAATATATTTGTTGTAAAGAAAAGATATTATTGCGTTACGATTTTCGAAATTTTATACGCTAAAATGCGCAAAGATGCTTCTGGAAGGCAGTCTATCTGATATTTAGCAGTTAGCGGCGCTCCTGAGCACTTGAATGCGAATTTTATAATCTAAATAAGGCTGAATTCTATCCTTTAAATAATTCGATCAGAAGAAAGACGTCTTTAATAATACATATTTGTTTTCCACGTTATGGAAGAAAGAGCTCACAGATCATGTGTTATTAAATGGATATTGGAGCCCATGGACATCAGAGCATAAAGCTGCCGCCACGAGACGTTAGGTTGAAGTGTATTGTATAACGACTGGCTCACCCACCCATCAAAGGAATTACTTCTGCGTAGTAGAAATAAGTAAGCTGATACCTAGAGACGGGGGGTTCAAATAAAACTTACTAGTAAAATATTATTAACCACAAAAGACTGGAACATTCCCTTTTTTTTCAACCCTGGGAAATCCATTTTTGGATACCCAGTCGACGGTGTTGGAAAATCAACCTGGTGTCAACCCTGGGAAATCCTTTTTTGGATACCCAGTCGAGGGGTTTGGAAAATCAACCTGGTGTCTTCGATATCTGATACGTTCCTACGGTCTGCATCAACATCTACATATTTTATCTCTTATTTCCATGCGAAACGATTAAGCATTCCTATTTGATTGGTTCCGGGGCAGCCGCCAATAGAATATTTGAACGCATGTCTCAAGGTGTCATGATGTTCTGGTTATTATAACTTTTGGATAACCAGATAATCAGACCGTAACCTACTTTGCGAATTCCGATAGGCTTGTAGTCTGCTCCCAATATCTGCAGCACGTCAAGTCCCACATGACACCTCATAAGATCGGCCCCTATTTGCCCGAAAAAAAATATATGGATAGACAGGCTAATAAAAAAAGCGCGTAAAAAAGCTTTGTATTATACAAAAGTTTTAAGCGCTTTCTTCACTGTTCTTTAAAGCTAAATAACGAGACACAGTATTGATTTATTCCTAAAATATTATAAGCGTCTGTACAGTCTGTACTGCGCTTTATAAGCAATCCAACGACGGCCCGAACCCTTCGGCAATCGAATGTAAACGTTCAATCGAAGTGATTCATATTCGTGATCCGGAGCGAGGTTGTTGCAAATGCGGTTGCAGTACACAGTTTCGTTACGTTTTATCTTAATTTATCATAATGGTATTGTGCAGATGTAGCTCGATTGGTTGCCGTGATAGCATACGACTGTTGACCAATGTTGTTCGATTACTGAATCTGTTACACTGTGCCGAGGTCATCGAGTTTTTCGTAGGGTCTTGTATGATAATGCAGTCAAAAATCCCTAATTATAATAGTCTTCTGCTTCTCCATGCCCTTATGCCACATTACACGGGGTCAATGCAGCATATAATTCTGTGCAGGGATTTGGCAGGAGTTTTATGACCAACCGTCTGCCTGACGTCGATCCTCTTTAGCTCATATCTCCGTATATCCATAGTATAGGTATCCATTTTTTTCATTACTTAAATGGTTAGACGATCTCACAGCTAAGTGGTTACAGGTTAAAGACTCCTTCGCGCCAGAAATAGATAGGTAGCCGCTTGTACCTAATGATGGTTCGGTTTTAGTTTTTGATTCTGGAATGCCAGATGAGACGTGAGCAAGTTTACCTATCCAAAATAAGATTAGTATAGAGCATATTCTAGCAACTAACACACGGTATAGGTGTCCCACATGGGGCCAAGATTCGTGTGAACTTTGCTCTTTGCCTGGGTGTTTTATATCAATGTACATATAAACATACATATGGAAGTCGTCGTGGCCTAAAGGATAAGACGTCCGGTGTATTCGTATCGTAGGATTCCCGTAGGCGGGTAGCAATTTTTCTAATGAAATACGCAGTTAAGAAATCTTCACGATTGACTTCCACGGTGAAGGAATAACATCGTGTAGGTAATAAAAATGGAACCCGCAAAATTATAATTTACGTAATTACTGGTGGTAGGACCTCTTGTGAGTCCGAACGGGTAGGTACCACCGCCCTGCCTATATATCTGCCGTGAAACAGTAATTCATTTCAGTTTGAAGGGCGGGGCAGCCGTTGTAACTATACTGAGACCATATAACTCATATCTCAAGATGGGTGGCGGTGTTTACGTTGTAGATGTCTATGTGCTCCAGTAACACCAGGTGGGCTGTGAGCTCGTCCCATCTAAGCAATAATAAAAAAATAGTACAGTGATTCCTAATTTTTCGGTCAGTATTTAAAACCTAATAAACTCGAATACTCCAAATATTATTCCGAATATTTCCGTTTGCTTTTAGGTTTTACTCTCAGCATTCTCCTGTAGCGATAATTTATCAAATCACTCGTCCAGCAATAGTCTCGCGCGCAGGCGTCTGAATTCGCCTCTAAATACATCGGCGGGACATTAGTGGGTCCCGCCGTATTTAGCTCACCCGGATCATTGAATCTTGACCAACTTGGTAAATCAATGTGTTTTTGTTTTGCAGTTTAGTTATTCATACGAGGAAAACCGAGTATTCATGTGATGCTTTAAATTTGGTCGAATGATTTCTAATTTAGAATCTCCATCGATTTGTTTTGCACTAAATCGTGTAACAATGCTCACGGTTTTGGTATATGTTGTACTTGGAGTCCATAGACAAAACAACGAATAGAAAGTGATATTTATACATTTTGGTATTTGGTAAATCTAAATTATGATGAAAAACGTATATAGTAAAATAAAATGTGAATCTTAGAACGAAACAAGGATGAAATAAAAGAACTAAAATAAATAAATAAATTTTTAAGGGATTTTTGACCTGGTTAATGAAAACTGCACTATATGAAAAATGATAATATGAAGTGAAATGAAATAAAATGGTAGAGCCTTGCACTACCATTTCCATACATCTCCTAGTCACATGCATCTTCTCTCTACGCATCACATGTCCACACCACGCTAACCGTCCGCTCTTTAATCTGTTGATTACCGGGGCTACTTTCACACCTCCTCTGATATATGTATCATTCGTCTTAACAAAGAAGGCAGCTGCCAATCTTTAGGGCGCTGAATGTAGAATGAAAGTGAGTTTAAAAATACTTTATTGACAATCATTTTTTTAAAAGAAACATTTTAACTACTGCTGTTTTTTTTTTAAGATTCAATAAAACGTCTTAAGAAACATACTGAACGAGCGAATCAAATTATTAACTCTTTGTTTTTAAATTAACCAGCAATGAATCACTCCGTGTTTGAAGCTAATTAATCGTTGCAAATATTTTATTTGGGTAATAAAAAAGCTTCGTAAACATTGTGCGATATATGTACTTGGGAAGGATAATGCGAGGTTTTATTTCTGAGAGCCGTGTGCTTTTCTTGACGTTCTCGATAACGTAAAAGTTAACTCAAATTTGTATGGAGTTGCAACGTTTGCCTACATTTGCCGCTAGGGGCGCTGTTCCAACTGAATACAAATTTGAGTTAACTTTTACGTTATCGAGAACGTTAAAAAACTCGCACTAAGCACACTGCACAGTCCGCCCAAACATGAACCGTATTATCTGTGGCGTTAGCTGTCATGGAAAACAAGGTATTTGAAACAGACGAGTGAATAACGCGCCAAATAGTCCAAGATCCCAGGGCCCCCAGACGTCACGTATTTTCTGACGAACGAAATGTGGCTGCTTGCGTAGTGTTAGTATGTACTAAGAGCGCATGTCTACCTGCTACCTTGCTTAGAAGGCCAATTTTCAGGTATCAGGTACTCAAGGTACATAAAATCATGACCTACTTCACGTATTTTCTGAAAGCTGATTTTTACGTATATTTTAGGCAATATCCTTAAAAATAAGTCGCCAATACTCCCAGACATTTTCCGTCGGCCTAATTGCTTTGCAGACGCTTTAAAGCTCCCAAAATAATGATTTAACTTCACGTAAATTCTGAAAGCTGATTTTTATATATGTCCACCTTTATTAATGACGACATTACGTAACAAAACGAAAAGTAGACCGGCCACCGGGAATCACCATTTGTTTAATCTGATCGCGTATCATAATCTTTTCTATTTTTATCAAGATTTGTTGTGGTACATTGTCATGAAAATAGGCATATGGTAATATAAAGTTAGATTCACACTCGAGTGAGGCGTGCATTATTCTCTTTTATGACTTTTGGCAGAAGTGCATGACGAAATTGCGCGGAAATACCAACATTATGTTATTGCGAATTCAGCGGCACACGAACACGACACGAACATAAACGAAATAAATAAATAAATAAGAAGTACTTACCCCTTATATTTCGATCTCTATAGCATTTTAATTATTTTTTCCTCCCTATGCTGACAGCCTTGAGAGGCTATATCAGCGTAACCTTAACTGCTGCCCAATACGCAATTAATGCGTTTTCAGGTCTTAAATAATATTATTATGTATAAATGATAATACCCTTCTAGAAAGCTACTCGCAATATCTGTGCGGGACAGGTATGACGCAAGTTGAAACTATAAGGTAAAAGCTCCTAATACGGCGGTAGTCAAAATCGCTTCCTATTACGGTGGTATTTCTATTTTAGACATTTATTCTTGTTTTATTCAGTTTAAGCTCACCAAAACGGAATCTATTTATTCTAAATCTATTACTTCATAACATAACTGACATTTTCAAGTGTAGCATATAAACAACACTACAAGATCTATCAGTTTGTAGCACGGCATCAACGTGAGAGGAGTTTCCATACAAACGCGGAACAAAAAAATAAGTACACTAATATTTAGAAACTAAGTTTTTTGTATTAATAAGTCGTTCAACTTTGTTAATGTGTTATTTATAGCATTTTCCTACTATTATACTTACTTTTTAAATAGCTTGTTTCATATATGTAACTCATTTTTTACTCAAAAAATCAGAAACAAAATACCGCCGTAATACGGTACGAATTTTATAGATTAATCCTAATACGGTGGTATAACTCCGAAATAGGAAATATACTGGGCATATTTAATTGTTTATAACTTTCAATTNATGTATTTTTATGCATAATTTAAAAAAAGAATAGCATTCTGTACTCCTTCTCTTTGTTCTCTATAAGTGTGGGAAATCTCACACTCCTCCTCCGTCTGCGCAATTTTAGTAAAAATTTATACAAAGTTTTTGCTTCAGGTATTAAAATATAGATATGCCTTGTGTACTTCGCCTTAAGAAACTTCCTTTGCAGATGTCTTTACAAAGGAGACAACCGACATTATTCTGTTTGTGCGGTCAATGACTAACAACGATTTACGTGATACTAATGTAATATAACGGCCGTCTGGTGTAGTGGTAAGTGACATGGTCACTACACAAGGGGGTCGCGGGTTCGAATCCCGCCAAGGGAAGATATTTGTATGATAAATATAAATGTCTTTACCAGGGTTATGGATGTATATTAAATACATGTATGTGTATAATAAAAAAATCTTACATTTATTTCCGTTATCTGGTACCTGTAACACAAGTTCTTTACGAACTTATCACGGGACCAGTTAACGTGGCGTGATTGTTAGTAAAATATTTATTATTATTATTATTATTATTATTTGAATTCCTTTAAATATTACTATTAATGATGTAATCAGAAAATGGCCCTCAGAAACAGCCCACTGAGTTTCTCGTCGGGTCTTCTTAATGGGTCGCGTTTCTAATCCGATGGTAGATTCTGCGACGCACTGCTCTTGCCTGGGCTAGTGTTAGCAACGTCACCAGGTTAGAGCCCCGTGAGCTCACCTACTCGTTCGGTGAATCTAGTATGACCCATCGAGGTCACTAGAATAGGTAGGAAAAAAAACCTTATTATCCCCTAATAATATCAAATTAATTGTTTTTTTTTTTTTATTATAATTACCCTACCAGAATTCGTGCACCGGTGAACCAAATTAATGTGCACGGTATTAAAATCTTGGAGACACAATATTTTAGGAATTGGGTAGTCGTGGATATTCGTGGGTAATCTGCACATTCTCTATTTTGATTTGTGCGATGTATTGTTGATAGCAGACAGCAGAAGCATTTTATAGTTTTAAAGTTCGGGACAGCCAGCAAAAAAAAATGATACAAGCAAAGTTCAGATTATGAAAAACAATATTAAATTTTCTTTACAAGTTTTCTGTTTTTTGTTACCTTAATAGGCAGATGAGCGTGGTGAGGTTCATGAATGCCAGTAATTCCAGGGTCACAGCCAAGCCCACCGTTGCTTAATATACTTGAGCATACATGAGCATACTTGCAGCAGAAATGCGCAGCAGAATATGCCTATCTGTCTGAAAACGCGTACGAATATTATAATAATATTATATAATATAATATTATAAAGAGGAAAGATTTGTTTGTTTGTTTGTTTCGAATAGGCTCCGAAACTACTGGACCGATTTGAAAAATTCTTTTTCCATTAGAGGCCGACATTGTCCCTGATGAACATAGGCTACTTTTTTTTATTTATTTTTTTGGTTTCATGTGTGTTTTAATGTTTCCGAAGCGAAGCGAGGGCGGGTCGCTAGTGTTAATATATTTTCATTTCTTAGACGGACCGGAACCAATAGACATCACAACGTGAATGCCATAATGTACCTTGAGACTTGAGGTCTGTCTCAATTGTACCATTAAAGACAATCCCAAAAAATAGACAAGACGGTGGTACCTCTGTGGTGTAGAATATGCCCCACCACAACTTGTATGGTCTTACTGTATTTTATTTTGCAGTGACATTAATAAATACAGTTCAGTAAGCGATTTAATGTATCTGTCCTTGTTTATCTCTTTGTGTACGAATAAAAACTTAATTCACTGTCTAGATCTTTCTATATCTATAAAACTCTGTAAGCAAATAATTTAAAAAAAAAGAAGTTGTTTACTCTAAGTCTAATGAAAAATGTGTCCTTTGGCAAAAAATACACGTTTTACTTGCAAGAAATTCAAGGGCTCTGAAAAAAAAACTATTGAAAGCCCGGTTCAAAAGGTTGTATGTTTCAGTGTTGCCCAGAACAAAAATACACCTTGTTAATTTTCTTATAGCAATGATTTTGTAAATCGGGTAACTGATGCCAGGGCTGGCTTAAAGAGTTTCGTCGTCTTCTCAGCTATTTAAACTGCAAGTAGGAATCTATTTGTTTNTTGCAAGAAATTCAAGGGCTCTGAAAAAAAAACTATTGAAAGCCCGGTTCAAAAGGTTGTATGTTTCAGTGTTGCCCAGAACAAAAATACACCTTGTTAATTTTCTTATAGCAATGATTTTGTAAATCGGGTAACTGATGCCAGGGCTGGCTTAAAGAGTTTCGTCGTCTTCTCAGCTATTTAAACTGCAAGTAGGAATCTATTTGTTTCAACAATTTGCTCAGTCGCCGTAACGCCCTTGGTAAGTAGCTCCTTCCTCGATGAAGTTTTTATGAAGTTACACGTGTAAGTTTGGTAATGCGACGCTACTGCCTAATTTTAAAATTTTTTTTTGTCTGACCACCACCCCGCCTATTTCTGCCGTGAAGCAGTAATGCGTTTCGGTTTGATGGGTGGGGCAGCCGTTGTAACTATACTTGAGACCTTAGAACTTATATCTCAAGGTGGGTGGCGCATTTACGTTGTGGATGTCTATGGGCTCCAGTAACCACTTAACACCAGGTGGGCTGTGAGCTCGTTCACCCATCTAGCCAATAAAAAAAAAAACTATAATATGCAATAGTATAATATACATGATGATTTATTCTTCTTATTTTGCGAGTCGCAGACACAATTGAATATCTTTACGGCTCCATCTCGCGTTAAGTCGTTCGCGACTATAAAAAATAATAATTATGTTGTATATAATCTAAAACGTCAGAAATAATATAATATAATGTGAAAAAGTAGATTTTTAATTGAATATGCAATTTCGAAAAGGGCACATCTCTAAAAATGTAAAATGTTCAGGAAATGAACAAAAAAAAACTGATTATTTTCTAAAGCAGTGTAAAACTTAAAATATTATCTTTTGAGATACTTTAGTGTTAATTAGCAATTGAAAATTACTGGAATTATTATAAAATGGATACCCATTTTATAATAATTCCAGTAATTTTCAATTACCTATACAGGTAAGCCTCAAAACTACATGTATATGAAAAAAAAGATGTGGTGTCGTGGGACACCAGGTAGGAACGAAGTTCCTTCATTTAATGTAGAATCGACACAATTTGCAAAAAAAAAAATCGTGCTCAATTTTATGTAGGTTTTCTTGATTTTTTTCTTAAATTTTGCTGATTAGTTTTTATTTAAGTACAGGAAAGTATTTAGGAAATTCAGTATTTTAGGGAAATAATAAATTACGTAAAATAAAAAAAAAATCGTAATTCATATTATCAATTAAAGTAACAAAATATGTTTCTTTATTTTTGTTTGACAACATAAAATTACATAGAAATATAAATATGTAATTACAAAAAGAAGGAGAAAGAGAAAGGTATTATGCACTACTCGCTTGTGTATACGACTGTCGCGCCTGCGCACGTCTCATTTAACGGTTTTATTCCACGGATTTTTTCTTACGGTTTTACTATCACATTTTTTTCAGTTCGGTCGCGCAGCAAAATCCCTATCTCCTCCGAGCCTGCCGTAAGGAACTTCGTTCCAAAAACGTATTTGAAAAAATATACGACATGTGCCCTTTTTGAAATTGCATGTTTAATTATGTCGACGTCTCGCGGACACCGTTGAAAATACTATACGTAAGTAAACCGTCGTGCAAAATGTAAACAAACACTGGAGCTTTCTGGAAACAGGTCGGAAATGCATTTGAAGCCAAGTGCATCGCTATAAACGTTACACAACACGGTCACCTTGTCCGGTTCTGAACGATTGTGCTCTGGATTTTACGGAGAACACGATCTGCTGTTATTATTATTAATATTTTTTATTGCTTAGATTAGTGAACTAGCTCACAGCCCACCTGGTGTTAAGTAGTTACTGGAGCCCATAGACATCTACAACGTAAATGCGCCACCCACTTTGAGATATAAGTTCTAAGGTCTCAGTATAGTTACAACGGCTGTCCCACCCTTCATATCGAAACGCATTACTATTTCACGGCAGAAATAGTCAGGGTGGTGGTACTTTCCCGTGCGGACTCACAAGAGGTCCTACCACCAAAAACATCCTATATTACGCTATTTATTTTATTATTCGGGAAACCAACAGTACAAAACAAACATATCTATGCTAATACCTAAGTCAGTGATTCTCAACCTTTTTTTTGTTGCGGCACATATTTAACGATTTCAAAATTTGGCGGCACACAAAAAAAAAAGATAAAAATTATTTACTTACTACAAACACTGCATAAATAGTTTATCAAAAAATTTTAATATACGAAATAAATTAAAATATACTATAATTTTTTTTGTGGATTTAAATTTATATTCATGTTTAAAATATTTTTCTTTTAAAATGATATAATTTAATAATATTAACACTATCATATATTCGCAAAATTTGGCGGCACACTTTTGAAATTTGGCGGCACACAAAAGTGCCGCGGAACAGTGGTTGAGAATCACTGACCTAAGTAATTATCAACTAGCTATTATTAACGTGGACGATGGCCCCAACTTAGTTATCATTTCGCGGAATCTTACTATAACAAAAAACAATGTATTGTTACGATACACCCAATGTCTTTTAATGTTATGTACTAGAAAGACCTACCTACTTCCTACCATCCTAACTGCAGACTTAAGTCTCGCGAAGAAGGGCCCTTTTTGTCATAGCGCCGCAATTCCAACTACCACTATAACCTTTCGCAAGTATTAGAATACTTTGGGCCGACGTGTCGAGCGATGTCCAATATAGAAGTCATTTGGACGGCAAAGTCAACTTGGACTCCTAGAGAGAGTTCTCAATAGAGAGGAACTGTATTTCACGTCCAGACAAAGACTTTTGCTTTACAAAGCACAGGTCTGGCCTCGTCTGCAGTATTGCTTCCACCTCTGGGCCAGAGCTCGCAAATACCTAACAGCTACTTTTATTTGCTTCCATACAGAAGAGGGCCGTTCGGATTATCGATAATTCCATTCTCACGGATCGTTTGGAAACTCTGGGTCTACGAAGGGACTTCGGTTCTCTCTGTATTTTGTATCGTATGTTCCATGGGAAGTGCTCTGAAGAGTTATTTAAGATGATCCCATCATCTCGTTTTTATCATAGCACCGCCCGACACCGGGGTAGAGTTTATTCATACTACCTAGAACCACTGCGTTCATCCACATCCAGAAAACTTTTTTGCCACGTACCATCAGGCTTTGGTTTGAGCTCTATGCTGTTTCCGGAGCGCTATGACATGTTCTTCTTCAAACTTGCGAAGAGTACATAATGGTAGGCACCGGCTTGGCTCTGCCTCTGGCATTGCTGACATTCCTGAGCGACGGTAGCCACTCACTATCGGGTGGGCCGTATGCTCGTCTGCCTATAAGGGAAATAAAAAAAAAATCCGACATTGGAATTGTACTTATAAAGCTGTATTGTCGAGAACTAACTAAAACTATCAAGCTAAGACCTCCTTAAAAATAGGAGTTGTAAAAAAATCGCGTCTGATCCCAACCTGACCCAGAGAATCTAACACGATTCAGATCCGACGGTAGATTCAGCAAAGCACCGCTCTTGCTAGGGCCAGTATTAGCATTTCTGTCAGGTTGAGCCCCGTGAGCTCACCTACCGTTCCGCGCATAGTTGAAATAGCACTTTAGCCTACCAGCGACCGGTTACCATCCTTGTCGAACGCATCACTTGCGACGAAGCGCTCGACAAGTGAATTAACCCATAGACACAGCCAACTGAGTTTCTCGCCGGATCTTCTCAGTGGGTCGCGTTTCCGATCTGGTGGTAGATTCTGCGAAGCACTGCTCTTGCTAGGGCCAGTGTTAGCAACACACCCGGTTTGAGCCCCGTGAGCTCACCTACACGTCAAGGAGAAGCTGATATAGCCTCTCAAGGCTATCAGCATAGGTAGGGGGCAAAAAAAACTACCAACGATTTGGTAGGATTAAAACTTCAAGTTCGCTCTCTAACCTCAATTTTTGTTGCATTCTCAGAGGTTAACAAAAATCGGTAGCTAGTATAGTTTACAAAAAAAAAAGGATCAAGGTTATTTTTACATAACATCAGGCCCTAGCGCCTCGTGAGAAACGACAATCAACTGAAACAAGTTCTATGACCCTTCATACACTTACCTACATAAACACATACAAAGACATAACCATGAAATAACTGTTTTACAGCATAGACATACATAAATATAGAAAGTCGGCATTGAATTAACCTAAACTGAATCAATAAAACCGAAGGAGAAATTGATGATAATATAATCTACAAGTTGATGAATCATAAATGAAATTTTGCAGTGTCAATAAATTTTATGATCGTATGTATTTCGTGTATGATGTTTTTATTTTTATTGAATGTACTAGCAGACCCGACAGACTTCGTAGTGCCTCAATCAATAAATAAAAGGCCTAAACTTTTGTAAAAATAAACTTAAAACAAACAAAAGGAATCCGTCCGACGGGGAATACATCAAAGGAAAAACCAAATTGTTATTTTTATTTAATACCGAGCATTTTCATATTTATCTACCTTTTAAACCTTCTCTGGACTTCCACAAATAATTCAAGACCAAAATTAGCCAAATCGATCCAGCCGTTCCCGAGTTTTAGCGAGACTAACGAACAGCAATTCATTTTTATATATATAGAAGATTATTTGCGTTAAACTTTAGCGAGCAAATTAGTAAATAAATAAAAACGTAAAACTTTAGGGACTTTTTTGCTGTCAGCTTTTAAAACGTTTATGATACTTGATATTTACATACCATGAGTACGAGATGTGATTTTAATGTGTGAATGTGTTGCGTGGGCACAGAAAAAAACGTGCTCTCATCGTCTGTCTACGATATATTACATACTAGCTGAGTCCCGCGATGTTACCAGCGGTTGTTGTCGTAACGCGGGTGACGCCGCAGGGCGAAGCTAGTCTAAAAAAAGTAGCCTAAGTTACTCCTTTTATCATCAGCTGCCTATCAGTGGACATGGACTCTGAAGAAGGCTGATCGAAGTCGGATCGACGCGTTTGAGATGTGGTGCTGGAGGAAAATGCTGCGGATTCCCTGGAAGGTATATCGGACGAACGCATCAATCCTGGAAGAACTAGGCGTCTCCTTAAGACTCTCCGCCATTTGCCTACTTAGAATTTTAGAGTTTTTCGGTCACGTTGCAAGGAAAAAGGGTAACAATCTCGAAAGATTTCTCATTACCGGTAAAGTGGAAGGAAAGAGGCCTAGGGGGCGTGGTCCCATGCGCTGGTCCGATCAGATTAAGACGACTTTGGAATCCAGCATCAATGTCGCTATCCACTGCGCGGAGGACAGAAGTGAATGGAGGAACATAGTCCTAACAAAAGTGCTCAGTAAAGGTCACGACCCTCAAAACTGAGGAATACGACGCACGCAGGAGGCCTATCAGGGAGAGTCTCGTCAAAGTTGGTCCAGCCGTTTCAGAGATTAGCCGGAACAAACAGTCAGACAGACAGAAAATAAAAATAAAAAATATTTTGGTATATGTACTGTATCCATACTTACGCTTTTATTAAAAAGTGATTATTTTATTATTACAAACAGACACTCCGATTTTATTTATTTGTATAGATAATATAAATTATACGACCCGAATCCATTCAGAATGTCGGGATACGTAGAATAAAAGCGTGCCACTATTATTAGAAACATATGTAGGTCGATACCCTTAGATATTGTTTGAAGGTTTGTTTTCTTTCGTCAATGTGACTTTGATAAAAATTGGTGTTAAACTGTGATGGTAACGATAAGTGAGGTAACCCTATTGTTTTGCGGTGAGTGTTATGCTATATATTTCTTTTTTTTTCATTATGTGAACTACCTCATAACCTTTTGACAGGTCGTCGTGGCTTGCCCGGTGTAGTCGTATCCAGCGATGCAACGGTGTTCGAATTTTTCTAATGAAATACATACTTAACAAATGTTTACGATTGACTTCCACGGTCAAGGAATAACATCGTGTAATAATAATTAAACCCGCAAAATTATAATTTGCGTCATTAGTCGTGGTAGGACGTCTTATGAGTCCGCACGGGTAGGTACCGCCACCCTGCCTATTTCTGAAAGGATGGCGCAGCCGTTGTACTGTTAAAACGGAGACCTTAGAACTCTTGTTTTAAGGTGGATGGCGGCATTTGCGTTGAAGATGTTTATGGGTTCTGGTAACCACTTAACACCGGGTAGGCCGTGAGTTCGTACACCCATTTAAGCAATAAAAACCTAGCTGATGGAAAAAGGTCATCAAAGCCCATAGATAGTGCAATACAAAGTGAATTTCGCCATTAGTGATGCAATTATTTCCATTGTTGAATTTAATCACATATAAATTTATGTATGTTGCTGTTTATTTGTGGTTCGCTATCTATCTGCCATGTGTACAAATAAACACAAAAAGAAATTATCCTTTGAAATATTAGAAAGTAAAACTGAAGCCGATATTTTCGATAGAAGTTCTTTTCAGGATACTATGTCAACCTATGTCTAAATTTTTTTAATTGTCTGTGTACTCTAGCGACTGCTTTTTAAAAGTAAAGAGGTAAGCGTTTTCAAAGTGCCTTTTTTGTTGACGGGCGCCCTTCTTTTGTACTTGAGTTATTAAAGTACCGTCTTTATTTACTGTCCCACACACCAGAATGTGTTACTGTTTCTAATGGAGCTGTAGTATCTATAAGTAAAAGCAAGTTAGTAAAATCAAAAAATAGCTATTGATATAAAATATATAATCTAGTGCAGTGGTTCTCAACCTCCCTTTGGTACGTTGTAGGTGAGTCGACAGATTTTTATCTTAAGTGACCCGAGGAAATTGCGTCCCTGGGATACGTATGGGGTAAATATAAAACTGTTTAACTGTTGAGCCACGTTTAATACATTAATGATACATCATTTAATAAATGTATAAAAAAAAAACTCCTACCTAAGCTGATAGCTTTGAGAGACTATATCAGCGTCGCCTTAACTAGTAGGTGAGCTCACGGGGCTCAAACCTGATGACGTTGCTAACACGAACCCTAGCAAGAGCCGTGCTTCGCAGAATCTAGCACCAGATCGGAAACGCGACCCACTGAGAAGATCCGGCGAGAAACTCAGTGGGCTGTGTCTGAGGGTTAATTTACTCGTCAAGCCCTTCGTCGCAAGCGACGGGTTCGACGAGACCGGTGCTTGAGGTACCTAAAAGCACCGTTAGTGGATCGGGAGGATCCGAAATGACGTGTTTGGGGCGACGTCGACTGCTTTCCATTCTGTCCGCAGGATCGGGAATGTAGTTACCGGCGGCCACGATGAGAGGGTTCTCGTGTCGTGTCGCTTTATCGAAGTGGTGTATCAAAAGTTTTTCATGTAATAATTTAAGGGTGTCGCGAATTTGTAAAGAGCGTTAGTGCGTCACTGGGTTGAGAGCCGCCGTCTGGTTACTGTTTCTGAAAATTCGTTGTAGGCTACAACGTTTTTTATAAGTAGTTTTAACTTAGTATTAATTAGACGTGACGCGTCAGCGACCCCGGCAACTAGAAAAATCGATGCGAACACAAATTTCGATAATTAACTACCTCAAATTGATATTCTTTAAAAACATGAATCAAAGTTCACGTTACATCAATCTACTTCGCTCCTGCCAAGGGAATCACGTTGCTACCAATATAATGTTGAACTTCATTGCTTATTGATCTGTTCGTTATTATGGATGAGTGATGCTCTGCGCGTCAGAACGTCGTTTGGTTCCACGTGAATCAACAGCGCTTATAGGCGATCGCCTATGTCATTCGATCTAAGAAAAAGACGCGTCACTACTTTGTTATTACGAAGGATTTATTTCGGAAATAAATCATCTGGAAACGTCCTTCGGACTAGGATTCTACACAATTTCATGTTAAGAGCTTAAGGGTAATCAGATTTTTCAAAAAAATAAATATATACAAACAAATACTTTTTACAAATACTTTTTGATTTAATCGACAATTAATTACATTTATATTATTATGTTTGACAACATTTTTTTTTCTTTTTAAAATCGATCAAAACGAATTATTTTGGCATTTAATAGTTATACTTTTTTCAATTTGACTTCACTTACTATCTACGGTTACATTCGCCTGGGTAATAAAGAAAATACACAGCAAAGTATCGAAATCAGTTTTGAATTAACGTTATAATAATTCTTCTTAAAAGAAGAAGAGAGAGTGAGTGAGCAGTACGTACGTATCTTGTTATCCCTCTTTCGTGACTGCACTTTAATAGTGATGATAATATCAAATTCTTGTCGAATGATTATTCTGACTATTTCTGCCGTGAAGTAGTAATGCGTTTCGGTTTGAAGGGTGAGGCAGCCGTTGTAACTATACTTGAGACCTTAGAACTTGTATCTCAAGGTGGGTGGCGCATTTACGTTGTGGATGTCTATGGGCTCCAGTAACCACTTAACACCAGGTGGGCTGTGAGCTCGTCCACCCTTCAAAGCAATAAAAAAAAAAATTCTGTATACTTTTAAAATCACCCGCTCTAACGGAATTGAAGTTTCCTTTCGTATTAGATTTAGGATATAAATCAATTATTTCTTCTTAATGTTAACAGGAGTGAAAATTAAAGTGTATGATGCAGATTACCAGGAGGCAGCGTTTTTATTGAGTCCTTGGTTTGTGATAAGCGATGATGACCACTCAATATCAGATGTGGTGTATTCTAGTCTTCCTGTAAATCCAACTAAAAATATTTCGCCCTAAGAGGTATAGAGATTCCTTAAGACGTGCACCTTTTTTTACATGGAAGGGTTACCGGAAGCCTTTCCAGTTTCATTAGGACTTCATCAGGTTTCATAGACAAGTGGACTAGCACGGGCTCAGCCAGGAGAGGTGAGATATAGCCGCCCGCGCGCCTTAAGAGGAGGATTTTTTTCCTACTTAAGCTGATAGCCTTGAGAGGCTATTTCAGTTTCACCCTGACGTGTGTAGGTGAGCTCACGGGGCTCAAACCGGAGTGTCCCTAACACTGAGCCTAGCAAGAGCAGTGCTTCGCAGAATCTACCAGCGGATCGGAAACGCGACCCACTGAGAAGATCCGGCGAGAAACTCAGTGGGCTGTGTCTATAGGTTAAAGAAGAGGAGGGCTAACAACTCAATGGCAGTTACTTCGCGAATGCATCCACTACCTGATCGGAACCCGAACCGCTTAGAAGATCCGGCGAGAAACTCAGCGGACTGATGTATAAGTTAGGTTTCACATCATTGGCGAATTCCACGAGTATGATTAGGTACACGTGTATCTGCAATACATTAATATGTTTAACCGAAAGACATTTCGATGTAACTCAATAGGTAATTGTGTCAATCAACTACGTCACAATTTGTTTACTTTTCTGGTAACACGTAGACGTACAGAGCCTTGAGGAAAATTAATTAATAAAGCTTCTTAAATTTGATCAAATTTTATTGGCACGTGTAAAATTACATTGATAATTTTTATGTGTTTTTTTTTATGTTTATTTCGTAGCTTTATACGTACCTACTACAGTGATACGTTTTTGAGCGCGTCACCGATGTGAATTAGGAATGTGAATACATATATGTATTACTAAAATACTGCGTGAAATAGTAATTAAATTTGTAATCTAAGATAACATATTTTTGGGCATGGCGGCATAACAATGATAATGAACTTCATGGGCGATTGCTAACAAGACGGCGAACTTATTTTTAACGATAAAAAATACGTTTGAGGGTAGTCCAACAAAACGGTTTGTGTTAGCTAGCGTCTAACGTAATTCACATTTATGGAAGCTACATCAGACTTTGAGAGAAGCAACGAGCATACACCCTCATAGAAACTGTTCACTTACAGCCCCGGGTCATTAGAAGCTTGGAACGTCACATCTTTTTTTTATTGCTTAGATGGGTGGACGAGCTCACAGCCCACCTGCTGTTAAGTGGTTACTGGAGCCCATAGACATATACGACGTAAATGCGCCACCCACCTTGAGATGTAAGTTACTAAGATCTCAGTATAGTTACAACGGCTGCCCCACCCCTCAGACCGAAATGCATTACTGTTTCACGACAAAAATAGGTAGGGCGGTGGTACCTACCCGCGCGGACTCACAACAGGTCCTACCACCAGTAATTACGCAAATTAAAATTTATGCGGGCTTTTGATTTTTATTACACGATGTTATTCCTTCACCGTGGAAGTCAATCGCGTACATTTGTTGAAGAATAATGAGTGCACTGACTGCGAGCATGTAAATTAAAATACTACATTTATAGGCTGGGTCACGTTTTTGTTAATAAAATTCAGAGCTACACGAGACTTCTGTCCTTTCATAGGGGCGGGATACGCGAAGCCAAAAGTGCTATGAAATAAAAAAAATAATAAAAAAACCAATCCAACTAAGTATTTTGTTAGTAAGGTAAATAAGCTATGCAATCTATACTAATATTATAAAGAGGAAAGATTTGTTTGTTTGTTTGTTTCGAATAGGCTCCGAAACTACTGGAGCTATTTGAAAAATTCTTTTTCCATTAGAAGCCGACATTGTCCCTGATGAACATAGGCTACTTTTTTTTATTTTATTTTTTTGGTTTCATGTGAGTTTTAATGTTTCCGAAGCGAAGCGAGGGCGGGTCGCTAGTAGCTTAATAAAACATTAATGTCTGAAGGCGCGAGCGATCTTAGAGTAAGAACAGACGAAGATGCGCCATTGCGTCAGAATACAAATTGTAGTCTGTAAAGGCAAAATTAATAACAAATAGCGCATTCTAGGAAAACTAATAAAAAAAAAAAAAATCAGAGGTGTCAAGGGACACCCGGATGGAACGAAGTTCCTTTCGATTAATTAGTGAAGGAATTGTAATTTATTTTTTAAGTTATAATAATAAATTACGGCATTAGGAAGAAGAAAAAAGCAATACTATGAACTAAATTACTATTGTTGAAACGCTATTTAGAGAAACTGTACTCATTACGCGGACTAATCGGATACGAGCAATGTCACGCGATAAACGCCTACACGTTGATTGGTCAGAATGACGGATCTAAAAAGTGTCGTGACAACTTTTCGTAAGAATTTTTTCCGTCTATCCCCCTTTCACAACGCGCGATAAGGAACTTCGTTCCAATAAATATCATTTAACGCCTCACGGTTTTTAATTGCGCCGCTTACCACCCCGAAGATACGTACTACAATCCTGCCTATAGGGTGGTGGTACCTACCGCGCCGACTCTCAAGAGGTCCTACCACCAGTAAAAATTACTAAGAGCAATGTGCCCTGCCCACAGCCACTTCAACGTCGCAATCCTTTGGGTTATGTCGGTTACCATGGTTTTCCTGCGAATCTCCTCATTTCTGATTTGATATCGTAGGGAAACTGGTCTCCGACCATCTTTAGGTGCAGAAAAAAGACTGCTCAGATGTGGGCCGTAATGGTAGAAAAGTAACGGTTTAATATCAGCTATATAACGTACACGCTGTCAACGACTGTACTGTGCTTTGAGGGCGCCGGCACTTGGGATTCGCGAAATGTATGTCAATGCTGTATGTTACATTTCACGTTGACCGAACTCATCACAATGTTTCAACGAACGAATTATTTATGTTCTGGTTACGTGCGCAAACCGAATAATGTTACACGTATCGAATTGTTAGATAATTCAGTTTTTTTAAGGCCCTCGTGTGCATTAAGCGAAGATAACGGTACCACTTTCAATGTGTTCGTCGAGGATTCTGTAGGTAAATTTTAAATTGAAATACTTTCTCTCTTTGTTTTTTTTTTTGTTGTGTAATAATTTCAAAGTTGATTGCGAGAGCAGTGACGTTGCGATGTTCGTAGATCCTGGAATACATAGCCGAAACCTATCAAGCTTCTTAATCGACTTCGACAAAAAAGCTTATCAATGCGACTGTTTGTTTAAATGTTACTTCAGGACTTTTTTCTACGAATATAATATGTTGAAATCGATTTTCTTTTGTTAAAATTTTGTACAATTTATTTAGATGTATGACCTACGTAATGGCTGTCCCGATGATGATGTAATTTCAATGAGAGATAAATAATTTCTGCATTGATATTTTAAATAATTTTATCTTGAATTCATATAAGGCTCTTGCGTCAAAACTGAAAATCTCCATCAGGAAACACCTGAAGGCGAGTCGGTACGTACAATAGTACTTTGATGAGGCCATGCGTCATCACAAACCCTTCATCGTTACCACCGCTGACTACTCCCCGACCCCGGCTCACGCGTGAGTCACTCAGTCCTTATGAATACACCTGATCCACTAACTCAATTATTAGACTATTATTAGCTCCGGCGGCTGTTAGCAAATCCCCCCCCCCCCCCCAGAGCCCACGCTTTCCCACCTGTCCTGGTGAAACTGGAAAGACATCTGGGCCACTAGTAATCCTTCCTTCCCTAATGAAGTCGTCGTGGCCTAAAGGATAAGGCATTCGTATGTAGCGATGCACCGGTGTTCGAATCCCGCCGGCAGGTACCAATTTTTCTAATGAAATACGTACTTTACAAATGTTCACGATTGACTTCCACGGTGAAGGAAAATAACATCGTGTAATAAAAATCAAATCCGCAAAAATATAATTTGCGTAATTACTGGTGGCAGGACCACTTGTGAGTCCACACGGGTAGGTACCACCACCCTGCCTATTTCTGCCGTGAAGCAGTAATGCCTTTCGGTTTGAAGGGTGGGGTAGCCGTTGTAACTATATTGATATCTTAGAACTTATATCACACCAGGTGGGCCGTGAGCTCGTCCACCCATATAACCAATAAAAAAAAATCTTTTTAAAAAATTTCAAAGGGAAATACGTTACAAAGATTAATCTACTTCCACTTGAAATTCTCAACCATAACGATTCTATTTACAAGTACAGGTTTCTTCGGAGATCAACGGGCGAATTTCAATCTGAAAATATACACGGCTCGATTTTATCTCTTATGCAGGTGAACGAACTCACCGGTTCGCCTTGTGTTAATCTGTTTCCAGATCCCACCAAACATCACAGTGTAAATGCAGCCGGTTACCTTGAGACACGGGTTCGAAGTATCTACTGTAGGGTACATCTGCTGTTCATTACTTTAAACTGAAACTCACAATTGGTTCATAGCAGGGCAGGCTCCAGTGAGGTAGAGATTTAGAATATTTTTTTACTGGTGGTAGGACCTCTTGTGAGTCCGCACGGGTAGGTACCACCACACTGCCTATTTCTGCCCTGAAGCAGTAATGCGTTTCGATTTGAAGGTTGCGGCAACTGTTGTAACTATACTGAGACCTTAGAACTTGTATCTCAAGGTGTGTGGCGCATTTACGTTGTAGATGTCTTTGGGCTCCAGAACTACTTAACACCAGGTGGGCTGTGAGATCGTCCACACATCCAAGCAATAAAAAATAATAATTCAAAACCACTTTTACGTTTTAACTTTTTTTTTTTTATTGTCATCATACTACCATTTCACACACGACGACCGGAATGAATGTAACTAGAGGTTATAGATAGAATAATTAATTGGAATTGTAAGTTTGTACACTATTATGATTGTATTTAATACTTCTATAGTCACAAATTTCGCCAAGGCTACACTATAAAAAATATTAACAAAGGCAAACAATATTTAATCTATTATCAATTTGACAACAGACGTCAAGAACAAAAGTTTGACAATAAATAGTATGCATGCGTGTGTGCGTCAAATACATGGTATGTAATGTGTGTAATGTTTTCTTTATTGATTTAATGCATCTTTTACGCATTATTTTAAAAAAATATTAGCATTGTGCACTTCTTCTCTATATTCTCTATAAGTGTGGAAAATTTCATACTCCTCCGTCCGCGCAATTTTCGTAAAAAGGGATACAAATTTTTTGCTTCATGTATTAATATATAGATTATATATAACGCCCAATTAAACCGTAAAAGTATTTTTGTCTAAGTTTTCGACTCGCGTTAATCAAAGGAATTACTGTGATTTAGAAAATATTTAATTATTTTAATCACAATTAAAACATCGGTTTTATGGCGGAGTTGGTCTTTTTAATTAATGAAGTATAATAGTTTAATTAATTAAGCACTTGAGCTGCAATATCACGAGCGTATTCATACACTCGACATTATTTATCTACATTACAAGCGAAATTGCATTAAAATGTACGTATGATTTCGCCTTGTGTTTATTAACCTCGCTTTGCAAGAATGTCCATATCGTCAGTGTTGTGAAATAATATAATGGGTATTTTGTCGATAATTTTAGAATTTTTAACACTTTCAAATAAAGGGAATAGCTAAATTCGTTAATGAGCGGAAATGTGTGTGCCAAAACATAGGGTCTCTTAATTAGATACTTTTTAAGTATCAGGTTGGATGGATTTTTATAAGAAAAAGGTGGGGGTCGTTTTTATCTTTGATTCTCGACTTTTAATCTATATATATATATATATAAATCAATTGCTGTTCGTTAGTCTCACTAAAACTCGAGAGCGGCTGGACCGATTTGGCTAATTTTGGTCTTGAATTATTTGTGGAAGTCCAGGGAAGGTTTAAAAGGTAAATAAATATGAAAATGTTCGGAATTAAATAAAAATAACAATTTTGTTTTTCCTTTGACGTCTCCCCCGTCGGACGGATTCTTTTGTTTGTTTTAAGTTTATTTTATACAAAAGTTTAGGTCTTTTATTTATCGACTGAGGCACTACGAAGTCTACCGGGTCGGCTAGTCATAAATAAATATCTTCTAATCTACTAACAACGAGCGTAATTGGATTAGCAGCAAGATCGGACTCACAGATGATATCTCCCCTGGCCGTGACATATGTGTCATCGGCATAACAAATTAAAGGCATGTTCGAGAAAATGCTTCTCCAAACTTAATTATATCAGATGTGAATCGATCCTGACGTTTCCATACTAAAAAAAAAACTCTGACTAAAATTACTAACTAATGCCGATAGTTTAACATGTACCAAAAACCATTATGAACACGAGGAATAACACGTGAGTAGTTAATTATTTTTTCCGCAAAAACTTTTTGTAAGCGATTTTACGACCAGTGAAAAACATTTAAATTCAATTTAAAAATAATTATTTAAACGTGTTTTTGAAAATCACATATATACCTATACATACATACAACAAATAGTGTCGGGCCAGGTTATGTCTAATCAGAAAAATGCGACGATAAAAACAACTCACTCTCCAGTTTGTTATGGAATACTGATCGAAAGATTACTTCGAGATTATGATTATCGATAGTTTTCATATGTGTACATCACTAAAGTTGATAAAAGCGCTATCAATGAAGATTCTACACGATCCAACGTTGAAGTAGCTATTGCCAATGTAATCCTTAGCCTTGCTAGTGTTGTTAGATGCTTTCCACATGACAGGTAGGGTTACTACGTAGTAATGGTTTGTATGTAGGTAACGGATAGTCCGAACTAGACTAGGATGGAAAGAAGATTTTCATCCATTTATAATCTGTATACGAAAATCGGCAATCGTAGTTAAATGTAATTCCAATACACAAACATGATACAAGGAAACTCTTTTTTTTTTTATTGCCCTTGTAGGCAGACGAGCATACGGCCCACCTGATGGTGAGTGGTTACCGTCGCCCATGGACTTCAGCAATGCCAGGAGCATAGCCAAGCCGCTGCCTACCGCTTAATACTCTCCACAAGCCTCGTTTGAAGAAGGACATGTCATAGCGCTCGGGAAACACCGTGGAAGGGAGCTCATTCCATAGCCGGATGGTACGTGGCAAAAATGACCTCTGGAAACGCACTGTGAATGACGGCAGTGGCTCCAGGTAGTATGGATGAACTCTACTCCGGTGGCTTTTTTATGATGATTGAAGTATTACTGGTGGCCCGGAGGCCTTTCCAGTTTCACCTGAGACAGGTGGACAGGGGGACAGGTGGGCAAGCAAAGACTCAGACAGGAGGGGTGGGATTTGTTAACAGCTGCCCGATTGCCTCCGAAGGACACCTAACAACTCAAGGGCTTTACGAATGCATCTACTACCGGATCGGACTCGCGCCAGCGAGAAACTCAGCGGGCTGATGCATGGGTTAGGTTGCACGTCGAACTCGTCGAAATTTTTTAAACTATTCAATTAATTCGCCGAAAAAGTAAATTAGTAACATATCGACGCTTGAAAGGCAAACGTGACAAAGCGACAATAACTGCTTTGCACATAAATGATAGGCAATAACCATATTCGATTCGCAAAAAAATATATTTCTAGGTATGTTAAAATCATTTCAATCCTACAGTTAGATTCGTTAAAATATTTTTTTTTCCAGGTATTTCAACTTTAAATTAGTCTACTGTAAAGTTCACGCATTGTCGCTTAGTCACGTTTGCCTTTCAAGCGTCGATATACCTAGCCAGGTCATAAATTCTGTCACATGTTTAATGTAAAATAATTGAAACAAGTTTATTCATTATGTAACCATTCATATACCAAAATGAACTTAACAAAACATAGATTCTTATGACACTAAAGTTTATTCAAAATGACCTCCGTGATTTTGAATACAGGCCTTCAATCTGCGCGGCCAGTCGTCTATCGCAGCNGTCATCGACATAGCTCAAAGAGTCAGCAAGCTGAAGTGGCAGTGGGCTGGCCATATATGCCGTAGGACTGACGATCGCTGGAGCAGACGGGTCCTCGAGTGGAGACCGCGCAGCGGAAGACGTAACGTGGGACGCCCCTTGGCTAGGTGGTGCGATGACCTCCGCACGGTGGCCGGCAAGAAGTGGATGAGGAGAGCCGCAGACCGGGCTCAGTGGGCTGTTGATGATGATGATGATGATGATGATACAAAGTGAATTTCGCCATTAGTGATGCATTTATTTCCATTGTTGAATTTAATCACATATAAATTTATGTATGTTCCTGTTTATTTGTGGTTCGCTATCTACCTGCCCTGTGTACAAATAAACACAAAAAGAAATTATCCTTTGAAATATTAGAAAGTAAAACTGAAGCCGATATTTTCGATAGAAGTTCTTTTCAGGGTACTATGTCAACCTATGTCTAAATTTTTTTAATTGTCTGTGTACTCTAGCGAATTTTATTGATTTATTGACTAAAGTTAAGAGGTAAATGTTTTCAAAGTGCCTTTATTGCTGACGGGCGCTTTATTTTAAGTTTGTATTTGAGTTATTAAAGTACCGTCTATATGTACTGTCCCGCACACCATCGGAAGTCGTCGTGGCCTAAAGGATAAGACGTCCGGTGCATTCGTGTTGAGCGATGCACTGGTGTTCGAATCTCAGGTGGGTACCAATTTTTCTACTGAAATACGTACTCAACAACTGTTCACGATTTACTTCCACGGTGAAGGAATAACATCATGTAATAAAAATCAAACCCGCAAAATTATAATTTGCGTGATTACTGGTGGTAGGACCTCTTAGGAGACCACACGGCTAGGTACCACCACCCTGCCTATTTCTATCGTGAAGCAGTAATGCGTTTCGGTTTGAAGGGTCGGGCAGCCGTTGTAACTATACTTGAGACCTAAGAACTTATATCTCAAGGTGGGTGGCGCATTTACGTTGTAGATGTCTATGGGCTCCAGTAACCACTTAACACCAAGTGGGCTGTGAGCTCGTCCATCCTACTAAGCAATAAAAATAATAATTGGAAAATTAACTAGCTCAAATTGATATTCTTTAAAAATATGAATCAAACGTTCACGTTACATGAAGATACTTCGCTCCTACCAAGGGAATCACGTTGCTACCAACATAATGTTGAACTTCATTGCTTATTGATCTGTTCGTTATTATGGATGAGTGATGCTCTGCGCGTCAGAACGTCGTTTGGTTCCACGTGAATCAACCGCGCTTATAGGCGATCGCCTATGTGATTCGATCTTAGACAAGAGCGCGTCATTACTTTGTTATTACGAAGGATTTGTTACGGAAATAAATCATCGCGAAACATCCCTTCACATCCCTTCAACATCCTTTCCTTAATTTTTAAAATCGATCAAAAGAATTATTTTGTCATTTAATTTTAATAGTTAGTTATATTTTAGTTTTGGTAAGTTAGTTGAAGTGGTCGTGGCGTAACTAGTGCTTAGATGGGTGGACGAGCTCACAGCCCACCTGGTGTTAAGTGGTTACTGGAGCCCATAGACATCTACAATGTAAATGCGCCACCCACCTTGAGATATAAGTTCTAAGGTCTCAGTATAGTTACAACGGCTGCCCCACCCTTCAAACCGAAACGCATTACTGCTTCACGGCAGAAATAGTCAGGGCGGTGGTACCTACCCGTGTGGACTCACAAGAGGTCCTACCACCAGTAATTATAATTTTGCGGGTTTGATTTTTATTACACGATGTTATTCCTTCACCGTGGAAGTTAATCGTGAACATTTGTTAAGTACGTATTTCATTACAAAAATTGGTACCCGCCTGAGATTCGAACACCGGTGCATCACTCAACACGAATGCACCGGACGTCTTATCCTTTAGGCCACCACGACGACTAATAGCCGCCTGAGTGCATCCAGAGAAGGGCTAACAGCTCAAAAGCAGCTGCTTCGCGAATGCATCCACTACCTAATCGGAACCCGACCCGCTTAGAAGATCCGGCGAGAAACTCAACTGATGGTTAGGTTTCACATCTTTGGCGAATTCCACCGAGTATGATTAGGTACACGTGTATCTGCAATACATTAATATGTTTAACCGAAAGACATTTCGACGTAACTCAATAGGTAATTGTGTCAAACAACTACGTCACAATTTGTTTACTTTTCTGGTAACACGTAGACGTACAGAGCCTTGAGGAAAATTAATTAATAAAGCTTCTTAAATTTGATAAAATTTTATTGGCACGTGCAAAATTACATTGATCATTTTTATGTGTTTTTTTATGTTTATTTCGTAGCTTTATACGTACCTACTACAGTGATACGTTTTTGAGCGCGTCACCGATATGAATTAGGAATGTGAATATATGTATTACTAAAATATTGCGTGAAATAGTAATTAAATTTGTAATCTAAGATAACATATTTTTGGGCATGGCGGCATAACAATGATAATAATGAACTTCATGGGCGATGGCTAACAAGACCGCGAACTTATTTTTTAACGATAAAACGCACGCTTGAGGGTAGTCGAACAAAACGGTATGTGTTAGCTAGCGTTCAGCGTAATTCACATTTATGGAAGCTACATCAGACTTTGACAGAAGCAACGAGCATATGCCCTCATAGAAACTGTTCACTTACAGGCCCAGGTCATTAGAAGCTTGGAACGTCACATCTTTTTTTTATTGCTTAGACGGGTGAACGAGCTCACAGCCCACCTGGTGTTAAGTGCTTACTGGAGCCCATAGACATCTACAACGTAAATGCGCCACCCACCTTGAGATATAAGTTACTAAGATCTCGGTATAGTTACAACGGCTGCCCCACCGCTCAGACCGAAATGCATTACTGTTTCACGACAAAAATAGGTAGGGCGGTGGTACCTACCCGCGCGGACTCACAAGAGGTCCTACCATCAGTAATTACGCAATTTAAATTTTTTGCAGGCTTTTAATTTTTATTACACGATGTTATTCCTTCACCGTGGAAGTCAATCGTGTACATTTGTTGAAGCATAATGAGTGCACTGACTGCGAACATGTAAATTAAAATACTACATTTATAGGCTGGGTCACGTTTTTGTTAATAAAAGTCGGAGCTACACGAGACTTCTGTCCTTTCATTGGGGCGGGATACGCAAAGCCAAAAGTGTTAATGAAATTAAAAAAAATAAAACAAATCCAACTCAGTATTTTGTTAGTAAGGCAAATAAATTTACTGATGGTTTAGGGCCTCTTGTGAGTCCGCGCGGGTAGGTACCACTACCCTGCCTATTTCTGCCGTGAAGCAGTAAAGCGTTTCGGTTTGAAGGGTGGAGTAGCCGTTGTAACTATACTTGAGACCTTAATACTTATATCTCAAGGTGGGTGGTGCATCTATGTTATAGATGTCTATGGGCTCCAGTAAACACTTAATACCAGGTAGATTGTGTGCTCGTCCAACCATCTAAGTAATAAATAAAAAATATGGTCATTTTTTATGCGTAAATTATTAAGATTATTTTTTCAATCGATAAGTACACCGCGGTTTATTTATTTCCTGTAATGATTCTTGTACAACTGACGATTGTCTGGAAAATATTGCTGAAACGTTTGGATCCTAGACAACAGCTAACGGCAGGCTGGCGGTGACCTTGTTTCCTACTGTAGACTTAGCCTCCAAAGCCAGGAAATTAAAACACAGATTGCGATAGTTCACTTAATTCTGTATTACTTTATTTTTAACTCTACTTGTACAATCTTAAGATATGTGCTTGCTACAGAATGCACCGCTTTTTCTGCCGTTTTTTCAGACTACCACCTTTTTTATTATGTCACGTTCCCACTACCCCCTATGTTGCCCCCACCAGCAGTGTTGGCATATGGCAATCCGAAAATTGTCTAAATTTTAAAATTATAAATTTTATTTTAATTATTTTACAACAAACCTTACACTACATAGAGAGCAATGCAGCGTGGACTCAATCTTTTTTATATTTTTATTACTTAGGTGGGTGAATAAGCACACGACCTGGTGTTAAGTGGTTACTGGGGCCTATAGACATCTACAAGGCCGCAACCCAGCTTGAGACGAAATTTCTACTCAGCTTTTACAGTACAATTGCTACTCCACCCTTCGGTTTAATTAGCCGTTATTATATATATTTTTTGTAATTACATAAATTTAAGTCGTCGTGTATGTAATGATATTATGATGACAATAAAAAAATGGGAAGTTAAAACGTAAAAGTGGTTTTCAAATTGATTCTGAATTTTTTCTTTTATTTTTTTTATTGCTTTGGTGTGTGGACGAGCTCACAGCCCACCTGGTGTTAAGTAGTTACTGGGGCCCATAGAGATCTACAACGTAAATGCGCCACCCACCTAGAGATATGAGTTCTAAGGACTCAGTATAGTTACAACGGTTGCTCCACCCTTCAAACCGAAACGCATTACTGTTTCACTGCAGAAATAGGCAGGGTAGGAGTGTCTACCCGTGCGGTCTCACAAAAGATCCTACCACCAGTAAAAATTACTAAGAGCAATGTGCCCTGCCCATAGCCACTTTAACGACGCAATCCTTTGGGTTATGTCGTTTACCATCGTTTTCCTGCGAATCTCCTCATTTCTGATTTGATATCGTAGGGAAACTGGTCTCCCACCATCTTTAGGCGCAGCGAAAGGACTGGTCAGATGTGGACCGAAATGGCAGAAAAGTTTAATGTGAGCTATATAACGCACACGCTGTCAACGACTGTACTGTAGCTTTGAGGGCGCCGGCACTTGGGATTCGCGAAATGTATGTCAATGCTGTATGTTACATTTCACGTTGACCGAACTCATCACAATGTTTCAACGAACGAATTATTTATGTTCTGGTTACGTGCGCAAACCGAATAATAGTTATATCGAATTGTTAGATAATTCAGTTTTTTTAAGGCATGCATTAAGCGAAGATAACGGTACCACTTTCAATGTTTTCGTCGAGGATTCTGTGGGTAAATTTTAAATTGCAATACATTCTCTCTAACCACTCACCATCAGGTGGGCCGTACGCTCGTCTGCCTACAAGGGCAATAAAAAAACATTATTAAAGAAAATATATTCATATAATAAATAGATATATACCGCTTACATATAGCTAATATGAAATAACTATTTGATTTATATACCAATATACAAACTTACATACTTACATACATACAATAAATCAATAGTATAGAAATGATAAATGATAATGATACAAACAAACAAAACTAAGCAGATACCTAAGTAATGTTCCTTCACCATTTAAAGTTTTTAATGTTACCTCAGGACTTTTTTCTAAGATTCACCGATTTTATGCTGAAATCGGTTTTATTTTTTGTTAAAATTTAGTATAATTTATTTAGCTGTATGACCTACGTAATGCCTGTCCCGATACTGATGTAATTTCAATGAGAGATAAATAATTTCTGCATTGATATTTTAAATAATTTTATCTTGAATTCATGTAAGGCTCTTGCGTCAAAACTGAAAATCTCCATCAGGAAACACCTGAAGGTAGAGTCGGTACGTACAATAGTACTTTGATGAGGCCATGCGTCATCACAAACCCTTCATCGTTATCACCGCTAACTACTCCCCGACTCCGGTTCACGCGTGAGTCAGTCAGTCCTTATGAATACACCTGATCCACTAACTCAATTATTAGACTATTATTAGCTCTGGCAGCTGTAAGCAAATCCCACCCCTCCTGAGCCCACGCTCACCCACCTGTCCTGGTCAAACTGGAGAGGCATCTGGGCCACTAGTAATCCTTCCTTCCCTAATGAAGTCGTCGTGTCCTTAAGGATAAGGCATTCGTATGTAGCGATGCACCGGTGTTCGAATCCCGCAGGCAGGTACCAATTTTTCTAATGAAATACGTACTTAACAAATGTTCACGATTGACTTCCACGGTGAAGGAAAATAACATCGTGTAATAAAAATCAAACCCGCAAAAATATAATTTGCGTAATTACTGGACCACTTGTGAGTCCACACGGGTAGGTACCACCACCCTGCCTATTTCTGCCGTGAAGCAGTAATGCCTTTCGGTTTGAAGGGTGGGGCAGCCGTTGTAACTATACTGAGATCTTAGAACTTATATCTCAAGGTGGGTGGCGCATTTATGTGGTAGATGTCTATGGGCTCCAGTAACCACTTAACACCAGGTGGGCTGTGAGCTCGTCCACCCATATAAGCAATAAAAAAAAATCTTTTTAAATTTTTTTAAAGGGAAATACGTTACCAAGATTAATCTACTTCCACTTGAAATTCTCAACCATAACGATTCTATTTACAAGTACAGGTTTCTCCGAAGATCAACGGGCGATTTACAATCTGAAAATATACACGGCTCGATTTTATCTCTTATGCAGGTCAACGAACTCACCGGTTCGCCTTGTGTTAATCTGTTTCCCGATCCCACCAAACATCACAGAGTAAATGCAGCCGATTACCTTGAGACACGGGTTCGAAGTATCCACTGTAGGGTACATCTGCTGTTCATTACTTTAAACTGAAACTCACAATTGGTTCATAGCCAGACAGACAGGGCAGGCTCCAGTGAGGTAGAGATTTAGAATATTTTTTTTACTGATGGTAGGACCTCTTGTGAGCCCACACGGGTAGGTACCACCACTCTGCCTATTTCTGCCCTGATGTAATGCGTTTCGATTTGAAGGGTGCGGCAACCGTTGTAACTATACTGAGACCTTAGAACTTGTATCTCAAGGTGTGTGGCGCATTTACGTTGTAGATGTCTTTGGGCTCCAGAGCTACTTAACACCAGGTGGGCTGTGAGCTCGTCCACTCATCTAAGCATTAAAAAAATAAATTCAAAACCACTTTTACGTTTTAGCTTTCCTTTTTTTTATTGTCATCATACTACCATTTCACACACGACGACCGGAATTAATGTAACTAGAGGCTATAGATAGAATAATTAATTGGAATTGTAAGTTTGTACACTATTATGATTGTATTTAATACTTTTATAGTCACAAATTTCGCCAAGACTACACTATAAAAAATATTAACAAAGGCAAACAATATTTAATCTATTCTCAATTTGACAACAGACGTAAAGAACAAAAGTTTGACAATAAATAGTATGCATGCGTGTGTGCGTCAAATACATGGTATGTAGTGTGTGTAATGTTTTCTTTATTGATTTAATGTATCTTTTATGCATTATTTAAAATATATATTAGCATTGTGCACTTCTTCTCTATATTCTCTATAAGTGTGGAAAATTTCATACTCCTCCGTCCGCGCAATTTTCGTAAAAAGGGATACAAAGTTTTTGCTTCACGTATTAATATATAGATTATATATAACGCCCAATTAAACCGTAAAAGAATTTTTGGCTTGTAAGTTTTCGACTCGCGTTAATCTAAGAAATTACTGGGATTTAGAAAATGTTTCAATATTTTAATCACAATTAAAACATCGGTTTTATGGCGGAGTGAGTCTTTTTAATTAATAAAGTATAATAGTTTAATTAATAATGCACTTGAGTTGCAATATCACGAGCGTATTCATACACTCGACATTATTAATCTACATTACAAGTGAAATTGCATTAAAATATACGTATGATTTCGCCTTGTGTATAACCTCGCTTTGCAAGAATGTCCATATCGTCAGTGTTGTGAAATAATATAATAGGTATGTTGTCGATAATTTTAGAATTTTTAACACTTTCAAATAAAGGGAATGGCTAAATTCGTTAATGAGCGGAAATGTGTGTGCCAAAACATAGGGTCTCTTAATTAGATACTTGTTAAGTATCAGATTGGATGGATTTTTATAGGAAAAAGGTGGGGGTCGTTTTTATCATTGATTCTCGACTTTTAATACTTTGAATAATCTATCTATATATATAAAAATGAATTGCTGTTCGTTAGTCTCGTTAAAACTCGAGAACGGCTGGACAGATTTGGTTAATTTTGGTCTTGAATGATTTGTGGAAGTCCAGGGAAGGTTTAAAAGGTAAATAAATATGAAAATGCTCGGAATTAAATAAAAATAACAATTTTGTTTGTCCTTTGATGTGTCCCCCATCGGACGGATTCCTTTTGTCTTTTATTTATCGATTGAGGTACTACGAAGTCTGCCGGTCAGCTAGTACTTTGAATAAATATTAAAAAATGAAAAGCCTTTATTTCTCATTGCCCTTAAATAGTATTGTAAATGTAAATTTTGTTTGCTATTTAATGTTGTCAGTAGTCATAAATTTTTTTAAATCTAAGCTAGTACCTTATTTGGTACGGATTTTTGGTTTGGATACGGGCCCTTTAGTTTTGAGGAGCTTTGGAGCCAGGAAGAAACTGTAGAAGGTTTTTAATACTTTTACGAATACAATATTTTGAAAAGTGTAAATTGATTTTTGATGGTCACATTTGCAAATAATACATTAGAGCCAATCGTTTCCAAATATAATGCACGTAGCAAGGATTTTTGTTTGATATTTTCTGCTTGAAAATTTGGTAAATTGGATATTGTAGTTTCTGCCCCTAGTGACATTTATTGATATAACCTTTCTTCGAAAGAAATGATAATGAAATATAAAAACAAAATATTTTATATCAAACCATTAAACATTTGATTCGAGAGAAATTTGTTTTGGGAAACATTTTAATTTACTTGATTGTTCATAATAATAACTGATTCATTAAATGTAAATTTATAAACATTTTCTCTGTTTATCTATACTAATATTATAAAGAGGAAAGATTTGTTTGTTTGTTTGTATTGAATAGGCTTCGAAAGTACTGAACCGATTTGAAAATTCTTTCACTGTTTGGAAGCTACACTATTCCCGAGTGACATAGGCTATAATCTTTTTTGAAAAAAATTTGGGATCCTTACTAAAACTACAAAAATTTTACCCAAGGTGTAAAAAAATTACCTAAAATATTCTATACTTCGCGTGCCCTGCGAAAACTATTGATGATAGAATAAAATAATGTACTACGATTTTGTAGAACACGTTATTATTTGAGAAAAGTGTCGCGACAGCGTATGTCTAACTATTATAGTTATGCCGCAATAGATGTTTTTTATTGAAAAAAATAAAACAACGTCAAAATTTAATATCGTTGAAATTTTTGTTAATGACCCGAGCGGAGCCGGAGCGGGCCGCTTGTAATAAATAAGGCACAAAAAGTTATTTAGTTAAGTTACAAATAAACCAAATCTTAACAAGAATCCTAATTATTTCTTAGTTAATAACATTAATTAGTTGCATACAAACTTGTAAATCGTATTTAAATAGTTATGTTACGTAAATTCTTGAATCGATTTTTTTGTTTTTCAAGTTTTCGTAATTTATTTCCTTATACAATATACTATTTAACAGAGTCTGTGCTCGTAGACAAGACGTTGTTTCACAATCTTAAATCGATTCAGAGAAATTGAATGAAATCGTTCATAGTCGATTATCGCTCTAAGCGATTGCAACGAAAATTTAAATCAAATCTATGAAATTGATGATTTAGTAGTAATCGGCTTGGTACTTTCCGTTCAATGGCTAAACTCATGAGGCGGTGGTAGGGCCTATTTCAGCCGTGAAGCAGTAATGCGTTTCGGTTTGAAGGGTGGGCAGCCATTGCAACTATACTGAGACCATAGAACTCATGTTATCTCGAGGTGGGTGGCGGCATTTACGTCGTAGATGTCTATGGGCTCCGGTAACCACTTAACACCAGGTGGGCTGTGAGCTCGTCCACACATCTAAGCAATAAAAAATAAAAAAATAAAAACCTGCCTATTTCAGCCGTGAAGCAGTACCTATAATGCGTTTCGGTTTGTAGAGTGGGGCAGCCGTTGTAACTATACGGAGACCTTAGAACTCATATTATTATTATCTCGAGGTAGGTGGCGGCGTTTACGTCGTAGATGTCTATGGGGCTCCGGTACCCACTTAACACCAGGTGGACTGTGAGCTCGTTCACCCATCTATGCAATAAATAAATAAAAGGTGGGTAAGATTTTTTCGTGATATTTTCGTCAACTCACAATCCCCCTAAAACTTTAGGGGGTTTCTACGTTGGTAGGTTGTCTGTAGCCCGACTTCTCCATGCAAAAGCCTGGGCTATGCCTCCTGTGCGAACTGTTGAGACCGGGCTTTTCCCGCTTACAATATGATGCGAGGGAGGAGGACAACATGCCCGGATATGAAAGTCAGCTGGTCACAGGTAATATGCAGCGGGAGCCTCAACTTCCAGAATCCAGGTTGGTATTCCCGCTAACACGCATATCAAAGGATGGGGTAGTAACCACGATGGGTCTTGACCGTGATTTTGGGCAGATGGACTCTTCGAAGCATTCGATATCATCATATTGCCTGGGTTTTTCTGAGCGTCACGTCTAGACCTACTACGAGTATTCTAATCCTATTCATTCGCGAAGCAGCTGCTCTTGAGTTGTTAGGTCTTCTTCGGAGGCGCTCGGGCAGCTGTTAGCAAATCCCACCCCTCCTGGCTGAGCCGTTGCTCGCCCACCTGTCCTGGTGAAACTGGAAAGGCCTCCATGCCACCAGTAATACTTCAATCTATATATAGGTATATAAAAATGATTGCTGTTCGTTAGTCTCGCTAAAACTCGAGAACGGCTGGAGCGATTTGGCTAATGTTTGTCTTGAATTATTTGTGGAAGTTCAGAGAAGGTTTAAAAGGTAGATAAATAAATGAAAATGCTCGGAATTAAATAAAAATAACAATTTTGTTTTTCCTTTGATGTGTCCCCCGTCGGATGGATTCCTTTTGTTTGTTTTAAGTTTATTTTATACAAAAGTTTAGGTCTTTTATTTATCGATTGAGGCACTACGAAGTCTACCGGGTCAGCTAGTTATAAATAAAAATCTTCTAATCCTACTAACAATGAGTGTAATTGGATAAGCAGCAAGACCGGACTCACAGATGATATCTCCCCTGGCCGTGACATGTGTCATCGGCTTATCAAATTAACGCATGTCCGAAAGTAGGATTCTCTCCATACTTAATTATACCAGATGTGAATCAACCCTGACGATTCCTTACTAAAAAAAAAAAACTCCGACTAAAATTACTAACTAATGCCGATAATTTAACATGTACCAAAAACCATTATGAACACGAGGAGTAACACGTGAGTAGTTAATTATTTTTTCCGCAAAAACTTTTTGTAAGCGATTTTACGACCAGTGAAAAACATTTGAATTCAATTTAAAAATAATTATTTAAACGTGTTTTTGAAAATCACATATATATACCTATACATACATACATACAACAAATAGTGTCGGGCCAGGTTAAGTCTAATCAGAAAAATGCGACGATAAAAACAACTCACTCTCCAGTTTGTTATGGAATATTGATCGAAAGATTACTTCGAGATTATGATTATCGATAGTTTTCATATGTGTACATCACTAATGTTGATAAAACCGCTATCAATGAAGATTCTACGCGATCTAGCGTTGAAGTAGCTATTGCCAATGTAATCCTTAGCCTTGCCAGTGTTGTTAGATGCTTTCCACATGACTGGTAGGGTTACTACGTAGTAATGGTTTGTATGTAGGTAAGGGACTATAGAAACAAGATTTTCATCCACTTCTAATATGTTTACGAAACTGGGTAATCATAGTTAAATGTAATTACAATTACAATTACACTAATATGATACAACTGAAACTTATGCTATTTAAAAACTCATATTTTGAACACACTTTTATTATGCCTAGTACGTATATTTGAGTCGACTATTATCAAAGCCGGCAATGTGACTTTTGGACAATTATTGGTAAATCAGAAAAACGAATTATTGACTTTGTATTACATTGGCAGTCACAAAACTCTTCTGAACGACATCTTAGATAAATAACAGGTTAAGTATTAACCTTTATTTAATGCAGGTTTTGAACCGTATTCTTTGAAGGAGACGATTATATCCAAATCAATCTGTATTGACATATCAATAACATTTTTTTGTCCAAATGCACAGATTGCCACCTTTGATAATAGACGACTCATTTGTATGAATGGAGTGTTTGAATTTTATTTTCAACAACTTCAAACGTCCAATTAACTTGAAAATTTGCACATGCGTCAAGGGCAGATGAAAATATTATATCTCGACTATTGGTTAGAAATTAAAATAAAGAACAAAATGAAACTATTTGTTAGTTTGGCTTGCTGTTTAAACATAAAGCACAATTTCTTATTATTTTTTGTACGGGCGCAACAGCTGACGCCCTATATACTCTAAAGAATTTTTTATTTATTTTTTTATATAGGAATTTGTCTCCAACGCCTTTCGCATTGATTTTGCCAATGTCAAAGTATATACATAAATGACAGGTGCTTAGAGAGAAAAAAAATTACAAAGAAATTTAATCAGTTTTTCCATATGCGAATCTGCGATTTTAAGAACAGCTCAAACAAATATATTGGTTTGTTAGACTAACTACTTTAAAGATAAATATTATTAGCAGATAAAAATTTATAGAGAATATTTACATGTTTAGAATAGAGTAAAGTTAATAAAGAGTTCATATTAATAGGCCGGGGAATGTCTTTGGAAGGATATCATAAAGAGGGGATTCAATATTGGGGCGGTCGAAGAAAATGTGATACAGGGTACCCTCGTCTAATCCACATTGACAAAAAGAATGGTCACGGAATAATAGAGAAGTTACGAGAACCCTCAGATATCACAGCGTAAAAACCAATCCTATCTCGAGAGATGAGCTCGAAGTCTGTCTGTTTCGGCGAACTTCTTTTCATACTATTTAATTAATTGGCTGAAAAAGTAAATTAGTAAAATGTGAATTGTTATTTGGATCATACAGGGTTTTTTGAAGTTATACTTCTTTAGGCGCGTTATGAAAATTTGATGAGAGTGAAATTTTACGATGCGCGCGCACCGTGACACAAAATTAACAGAAATGAAGTTGCCCACTAAATCACTCATTACAATACGACCGACGTAACTTGGCGAGTCTGAATATAGCCGCAGGTGAACTTTCCGAACCGTACCGAGAATTACCGAATTTATACGATGTCAAGAAAAGGGATGTCCAATATGCGTGTTTGAGGATGTTGTTTAATCGATTTTTTTTCAAATTGATTAAAATTTAAATAATAAAATAAATGAAAAAAAAGTATAACTTCTTACGCGCGTATATAAGTACATGCACCCTTTTTGTTTTAATAGGCAGGCGAATTAAATAAATAAAAATCCGGTAGTGACTATTCAAAGAAAACGCTGTGAAAACCTTGTTCACGAATCAGTCACTCAGCCAGAACAAGTAATATATATTTTTTTACATTTAATTCTCAACACCGCTTAAGGGAGTAACAAAAAAAAAGACAGGTAATGTCACGGAAGAGGTTAGAGGTCGCAAAAATAAAGGATAGTACACACTTAAACGGACTCTTATCGGTAACCATCTAAAATTAATGTACTCTACGGATAAATGTCGTTACATACAGCGTGGTGTATTCCGGCACTTGATATGTGCTTTTTATAATAAATTAAAACTTTCATTTCTTTATGACCTCTGTCGAAATGTCATGTTGACCTCCGCAGGATTTTCGGCCGATACCCGGTGTCACAATTATTATTTCATTCATGATCATTATCACATCCCAAATACATGATATTTCTAGAGGGTGACTAACAATACATTCTATTATTTAATTTTTTCCTAAAATAAATGGACTCGTCTTGATTTTTTGAGTCGTTCCTTGATAATTATTATACTGCTAATAAACGTAGACCTGAAATACAATCTTAAAATAATAAGGGTCAGATTACAACTCCACCCAACAGTTTTTAATTTATTTTTATTGCTTAGGGCTCAAAAAACGATATACAAGTAAATTAAAAAAAAACTAGTTTGAGCGATAATCGATATGATATCGATATGATTAATTGATACTCTAAATTGGTATTGCTGACGTCTATTAGCGATGATGAACCCAATCAGACGTAAGATCATCGGCTTCATAAGTTGATCTAATTAAAATAAAATAAGTTTTTTTCAAACATTAATTCATAAATTACAAAAAGTAGAGGTCCCGCAGTAGTCGAAATTCGACTATTATTAATTAGAATTGTAAGTTTGTACACTATTATGATTGTATTTTATACTTCTATAATCACAAATTTCGCCAAGGTTACACTATAAAAGAATATTAATAAAGACAAACAATATTTAATCTATTCTCAATTTGACCACAGACGTCAAGAACAAAAGTTTGACAATAAATAGTATGCATGCGTGTGTGCGTCAAATACCTGGTATGTTGTGTGTGTAATGTTTTCTTTATTGATTTAATGTATCTTTTATGCATTATTTAAAAAAATATTAGCCTTGTGTACTTCTTCTCTATATTCTATACGTGTGGAAAATTCCATACTCCTCCGTCCGCGCAATTTTCGTAAAAAGGAATACAAAGTTTTTGCTTCACGTATTAATATTACAAAAATACACAACCCGAACCTCATAATCTTCTTTAGCAAAAAAATTTAACTGAGTTCAACTATTTAATAATATTATTACTATTGTCACAATGACTAAACATAAATGTTGGCATCGTATCCGCTCTTGAACTACTCGTGTCGGTGATCCCGACACCTGCTGTGACTCATCTCATTGAATCATTACAGTATTAGCATTAAAAATGTTTTGGGCTGTGTGTTCAATAATGAATGAGAGCTCACCCGTGTAGTACTATCTACTTAGAAAATCACTACCCCATCTCAACCCCTGGGGTTTGTTGAAGGTGACTAAGCGACTCACGAGACAGTATTAATCCCCGAATGTCATACCAGCGTCCTGCGATCGCAAACCAGTTTTTCTTATTGTAGAGAGTCTTGTAAGTACCACAGGTACGTATCCCAGTCTATTATGCGTACCAATTTATATGGTTGGCCGTTAAACAGTACAATTAAATAAATAAATAAATATTTACTAACAATCACGCCACGTTAACTGGCCCCGTGATAAGTTCGTAAAGAACTTGTGTTACAGGTACCAGATAACGGAAATAAATGTAAGATTTTTATTATACACATACATGTATTTAATATACATCCATAACCCTGGAAAAGACATTTATATTTATCATACAAATATCTTCCCTTGGCGGGATTCGAACCCGCGACCCCCTTGTGTAGTGACCATGTCACTTACCACTACACCAGACGGCCGTTTATTAATTGAGTTGGCACTCATGTTTTAGGGTAGCATTCTCGTTGTGAAGCACTGTCTGTGCTTTTAAGCGTTCCAAGCTCCGGTCACTGCTATCTACGAACTCGTCGAAAAGTCCGACGTACAACTTAACTGCCATGTCATGCCAGTAAGTTGGCGATATTTGTGCTGTGAATAGCTTGAATTTGCTATGGCTGCCAGAGCTTTGGTAAGTTAATACTATATTAATTTGTATCATGAATATTATACCCAGTACAAAACTGCTAATGAATAAATTATGCTGGTTTGTTGGTGGAAACTGCCTAGGAGCATAGACCTCCAGTGGTAAAATCAATTCAGATAATATCAAAGCCAATCAATCTTTTTTGTAGTTGGTCACTAGTGGAACGTCTTGTGAGTTCGCGCGGGTATGTACCATTACCCAGCCTATTTCTGCCGTGAAGCAGTAATGCGTTTCGGTTTGAAGGGTGGGGCAGCCGTTATAACTATACTGAGACCTTAGAACTTATATCTCAAGGTGGGTGGCGGCATTTACGTTATAGATGTCTGTGGGCTCTGGTAACCACTTAACATCAGAAGGGTCGTGAGCTCGTTCACCCATTAATGCAACAACAAAAAAGTTCAACTTTCGGCGCCTCCCATCTATAGGGGCTGAAGATCACCAAGCTTATGTGCAATTGGGATCTGATTATACACAAGCCAAACGACTTTCTCAAGTGATATTTTAAATTAAGATTTTTCATATCCTCCATACAGCCCGATTTGTCTGCTATTTGGAAGTATCTTGGTTAATTTTAATAAGATTCTCAACGCTATCATTTGCTATCTATCAATCTATCATTCCCTTGCTATCATTTTAGTTGGATGCGTTCAAAAGAAAATGTTCGTAGCATTTCTCGTGAACTATATTTCATTATGAAAATTAGGTTATTTAATTCAATGTCAGAGTGAAGGAGTTATATTTGAATGCTCAAAGCGTTTTGCAATGCGTCTCGTGAAATCCAGATCATTTTAAAACTCATGCCCGAACGTAGTTGTTTGTCAAAATTTAATCCCGTAATAAACACATAAGTGATTTTGAATTCGATTATTTTTTTAATAATTTCGGGTGTGTCACCGATTTTCATTTATTCATTTGCGTTAAAAATATTTGGCGAGGTAGCTGTCATTAAACACAAAAATATTTAACAGATGTCTGAATTTTGCTAAATACATCTTCAAGGCAAGGTTCCGAACAATAACATCCAGACTTCCCACCTGTCCTGGTTAACTGGAAAGGCCTCTCTCTAGGTCAGTAATTCTACCTTACTATAAAATAATAATATTCAGATCGTCGATCTGCCGATAATTTTCACTCGCTCGGTGAAAGATCTTCACTTTGTTTACTTCCTATGTATGTAACTAGAATAATACATTTTTTTCTTACTAAAATCGTTGGCAAGATTCAGACATCTGTCAAATATTTCTTTGTTGTGCAATAGCTACGTGCTGCGAAAACATTACATTTTATATGCCCCTGAGAACTAGTTGAACTATACAGATTTAAAAACCTGATAAAAAAATTACGTAGGCTCTCTTGGAGATTTCCAAAATACAATGCATTCCAGTTTGAAGGTTTGACCAAATCGCATATTAAACAAATTGAGGGATAGACTTCATATCTAAGATGGTTAGCAGCATTCCCTATGTGATCTATACACTCTGATAACCACTTAAAACATCCGAGAGACGACTAGGGCTTCGCCTACGGTTGCAATAAAAGAAGATACGTATTTTATTTTTCTTTTTTATTCTTTAAGTGGGTGGACGATCTCACAGCCCACCTGGTATTAGTTGGTTACCGGAGCCCATAGCCATCTACAGCGTAAATGCATTACTGCTTCACGGCAGAAATAGGCATGGTGTTGGTACCTACCCGTGCGGACTCACAAGAAGTCCTACCACCAGTGATTACGCAAATTATAAATTTGCGGGTATGATTTTTATTATAATAGCCGGCAAACTTCTTGAGCATTTGTTGACGTAGTGGGGGTAAGTTTGCGCATGGTACACTCACGTGCAAAAACATTATTTACTCTGCGTCATAATGCAATTAAATTATTAAAATCAACATATGGATGTTTTTATATATTTATTAGAACATCAACAAAAAATATAGGTTAATAATTGTAATAATTTAATCTTGGGGTAAAATAGATATTCCTTCTATTAAGTCAAAACTAGAGCTGTTGCCAGGTCTTGGTTCAGTTGAAGCGAAGCTGGTATTTGTAATTTTTTTTCGTTATCATAATCTTGACCATCATCATCGTCACTGTTTTCACCACCCGAGTCGCCATCATCGTGATGAGTCGACATAGGGCTCATCGGTGTAGTTTACAACTCGGTCGGTTCGATCTTCTTTTTTGTCTATAATTAATTATTTTTTGAAGATATTCGATTCGTAGTAAACGAATGTTACTTTTTTCAATTACCAGCTTCCGATTATTTTCTGCTTTTTTTCCATCTGAAGCCTAGCTCTTTCATAATTCGTCGTGAACTTCATTCCCAGCCATTAAAATGTATATCTTCTTTAAATTTTTCGAAGCCTTTCTACGGTACGGAGTTTCGCTGATTGTTATGTAGTTATTATGATTACATCTTTTTATTACAGATTGAACGAAACTATCCATTCCGGTAACTTTCTTCTTCCCTGATCTTTTCTTAACCGGAGTCCCAAACACGGCGAGCAAGCCAGAGCCTTTAGCTTCGTTAATAATGCACCTAACAGTACTCACTGATGTTTTTGTTGCTTCCGAAGTCTGTTTTATTTTTTCCATATCATTATTCCCCTGTTTTATAATGAAGCAATATACGTCGTACACAATTTTTTTACCCTTTCTTTTGAATACTACACCAGTTTGTCGCGGCATAGTGTATTTTTTATAAAAAATCAACAAATATTCAACAAATAGCAATGGCAACAAAGTCAACAAGCAATTATAACAAATAACTTAACGATTAATAACGATAGACTTTCAATTCACTGTACGTAAGCGTACTTTTGGGAGCAAGCGGAACGAGGGCGCGGTGCGGGGCGGAAGGTTCGACTGATCTACCAATAACGCGCTCGATACGATTTCCCCTGCCGTCGCGCCTCACCCTCACCACCAAAGTGATCTAAAATTCGGTTCTGCGCAGTCAAGGTCATTTGCTCAAGATGTTTGCCGGTTACTATACACGATGTTATTCCTTCACCGTGGAAGTCAATCGTGAACATTTGTTAAGTACGTATTTCATCAGAAAAATTGGTACCCGCCTGCGGGATTCGAACACCGGTGCATCGCTAGATACAAATGCACCGGACGTCTAGTAGGCCACGACTACTTCATTTTTCGAAGACATTTGAAGCAATATGACACATGGCAGGTACATATTTCTACTATGTCACGAATCAATAATAACATTAAATATATACATCTAACACAAACGCATTTATTTATTTACGAGTATTTGTAAACTGAAGTTATTCGTTAATTAACATTGTAAATAAAATTTGATTTACAGCCAATGCAATAAAATTTAATGCTTTCGAAATTTGGCAACACCGCATGTTCTATATTATGTGATACTGAAATTTAGTACATTTAAATGTTGCCCGGAATCGTGAAAACTGATTTAGGGTCGATTTTCTAAAAAGGTTTGTTTTTGTTTTCGTAATGAATGCTCTTTTGTTTGAGTATTCCTCTGAAGATGTCATTAGAGAAATATCTATTTACTTTTAAGATCATTACATATTATGGTTTTTTTTTGTACGATTTTATTTTTTATTTTTTACTTATTGCTTGAATGGACGGACGAGGTCGCGGCTCACCTGATGTTAAATGGTTATTGGAACCCACTGACATCAGTTCGAATAACAACCATGAAATTATGCTTAAAATCTGAGTTAATAATGCAACATTTGCTTCGCCCCTCAAACCGAAACGCATTCTTGCTTGCAGAAAAACGCAAGATAGTGGTACAACCAGTAAAATTATACTATTGTACTGTGATCGCGAATGGGCATTTACCATGTGTAGATCGTATGATGAATCAGTATGGATTAGAACCACTATTCTGTCTAATACCAAGAAAACATGCATTTCTGTTTGAAGAAAAGCATAGCTGTTATGAAATGTAAATTCTCAATTGTCTCCTCTTAGAAGTCTTCTTTGACCTCATGTCTCATGGTAAGTAACAGCATTTACGTTGTAGTGCCCAGACTCCGGTGAACATTTAACGCCACACAGGAAGCTTGCATGTCAAAAACCATAAATCACTACTTTGAACTCAAAGAGATGTCCAAAAAAACTATTGCAAAAGTAAGTTTAGGAATTCTTCGCAAAAAGTTAAATACTAATCAAATGTAAATGAATATAAAAAAACTTGAGACTATACAAAAACTAAGATAATAGGTAAGGAAGTGTTGCCGATCGATTTAAAACAAGCCTGATGATTATTTGAAAAAAACAAAAGCCAACAAAACAACGAACACAAAAACAAGGTAGTTGAAACAGTTTCAAATGACTACGTAGAGAAACGGCGCATCGAATTGTATAATGCTTTTTACAAGAAAGAAATTTGTGATCAGTTATCCGTTATTGATGCTATCTGTTCTATTATCTATCAGTCTACAAATGTCGACTGCTGGACATAGGACTCCTCCAAAGATTGGGGCAAAAATCGTTCCTGAGCTGGCTACATTCATCCGATTCCCGCAATCTTCAACAGGTCGTCATTACACCTTGTGAGGTACGAAGTCGTCACTCAAAACATTTTTGGTCCCGTACGAGTCATGCTCTATCCACTGCCGTTTTAACCTCGCAATCCTTTGGGCTATATCATCTATCATGGTTCCCCTGCGAATCTCTTAATTCCTAATTCGAACTCTCAGGGAAACTCCGAGTTTAGTCCTATCGTTGAATGCGCTTCAACTTTCTCAATACAAATGACGATCTCGTATTTTAGCTGCAAGAAATCGAAATATTTATTACCTTTTGTTGAAATTCTCCAGCTCCAAAAATCGCGTTATGATTCCTATTTGAGCCTTTGAAGTTCCAAGAACAGCTGTTTAATTTATTTTATGAATCGTACTAAGGTCACTGGCATGCAAATGCATACAACACACAAACAAACAAAAAGCAGCTTATAAATCAGGAAATGTTTTTTTTTGTTGGGTTTCGCAATGAATGTCTATGCATTGGCTACAAGTGTTTCTGATAAAAATATGGGTTAAATAGAAACAAAGAGCTAGGAAAATTTATTTAATTATTGTTTTTTTTTTTTATGATTGAAAGATTACTGGTGGCCCGGAGGCCTTTCCAGTTTCACCAGGACACGTGGGCGAGCAAAGGCTCAGCCAGGAGAGGTGGGATTTGCTAACAGCTACCCGAGCGCCTCCGAAGGAGACCTAACAGCTCAAGAGTAGCTGCTTCGCGAATGAATCTACTACCGGATCGGAATCGCGACCCGCTGAGAAGATCCGGCGAGAAACTCAGCGAGCTGATTCATGGGTTAGGTTGCACGGCGAACTCTTTGTCGAGTTCGACGAGTACGGTTACCGAGGTCCCTAAGCCTGCTCCTAGTGTTAGAGCTGAAGGCGTCTAATGCAAAGGTTATTGGATCTGATCGATCCGTAAGGACGTGTAATTATTGTTATCATTTGCCATTTAATATAGATTATATTTCGGCTTATTCATAAACGGTCCATAAGGTCTGACATTTGACAGTTCAAAAGATGCACTGTCTTTTTGAGACATTGTTTCTGTTCCTCCATCACCCATCCCCATTATTGTCAGTCCATCTATCAATCTTTCTATAAAGGAAGCATATTCTTGTATACCATCGGCAGTAAATAGCAAGAAATACGACAGAACGACGTTATTATTATTTTTTTAATTTTTTTATTGCGTAGATGGATGGATGAGCTCACTGCCCACCTGGTGTTAAGTGGTTACTGGAGCCCATAGACATCTACAACGTAAATGCGCCACCCACCTTGAGATGTAAGTTCTAAGATCTCAAGTACAGTTACAACGGCTGCCCCACCCTTCAAACCGAAACGCATTACTGCTTCAAGGCAGAAATAGTCAGGGTGGTGGTATCCACCCGCGCGGACTCACAAGAGGTCCTACCAGCAGTAAAAAAAAAAGTCTACTTTATCAAAACGGCTAACGCAAGTAAGCCAATCACCCGCTCTTCGCCTATAAATCGACGTGACGCATATTTGAATGTTTGCCAGATATGTCAGCGTTTGTACTGCAAAACTATTTCGGCGTGTCTTGCGAAAATTCAATGAATGAACGATATCTCTACGATTTATCGTAACGTTTTTACGATCTTGTGTAACTAATGTATTGAATTTATACGGTTTTGTAGTTAGTTAGTCGCTTTTGTTTTGTTTTTATTGGCAATTAGCAGTCGCTGTTTTATTCAGCTCAAGTGATTTTCATTTGTTTTTCTCAACAGAAACTAACAATCTAACTTTTGACTAATGTTTTTTTTTTTATTTTTATTGCCTAGATGTGTGGACGAGCTCACAGCCCACCTGGTGTTAAGTGGTTACTGGAACCCATAGACATCTACGACGTAAATGCGCCACCCACCTGAGATATAAGTTCTAAGGTCTCCAGTATAGTTACAACGGCTGCCCCACCCTTCAAGCCGAAACCCATTACTGCTTCACGGTAGAAATAGGCGGGAAGGCGGTACCTACCCGTGCGGACTCACAAGAGGTCCTACCAACAGTAATAATGCAAATTATAATTTTGCGGGTATGATTAAGTAATTATTACTTCATTAGAAAAAATAGTACCCGCCTGCGTGTCTCGAACGCCGTTGCATCGCAAGATACGAATGCACCGGACGTCTTAACCTTTAGGCCACGACGACTTCAAGTTACTTTTAACTACAAGTCAACTACTACTACAAGTCACTGTAAGTTATCAGTTTCCAAAGCATTATCTTTTTCGCATATTACTTATGTGACGTTACTCAGTTGTTCTTTATTATGTGAGTTAGCTGGCGATCTTCGTTAACATCTGACAGTATTTCGTGCGACAGAGATAATGCTCTACAAAGCCGAAATTAACCGATGGTCTCTTTTCAAAGACCGATGTGCAAATTTTATTGCCGGGTACTGTATTTATGGTAGACTAGCATTGTCAAGTCCTTCATCAGGTTGTTTACGAAATGTGCTAGTGAAGAAAAAACTTTTTAGGGAAGACGCTTTTTAACTTACTTTAATTTCCAATACAAACTCAAAAGCTCTCTAAAACAATGATTTACATTTCAAGCTTTCCTCATCGCATTTCTGTACGTATCCATTGTCGTAAAAAAAATTTCAATACTACTTTTCCTAATCTTGATATCCATTAGAGTGTCTGCTGTCTGATTCTTGAGAAATTCTAAACTGATTTAACGTAAACGATAGCATTGTTGAATTGAAATAAAGATTACTAGCTTTTTTTTTATTTTTTTTTATTGTTTAGATGCGTGGACGAGCTCACAGCCCACCTGGTGTTAAGTGGTTACCGGAGCCCATATATATCTACAACGTTAATGCGCCACCCACTTTGAGATAGAAGTTCTAAGGTATCAGTATAGTTACAACGGCTAACCCGCTCTTCAATCCGAAACGCATTACTGCTTCACGGCAGAAATAGGCAGGGTGGTGGTACCTACCCGTGCGGACTCACAAGAGGTCCTACCACCAGTAATATGTATGTATATATGTTGGAATATATTTATTTTAAGAAGTATAACAGCTATTCCTTGTTGGTGATGTGTTTCAATGAAGTGTTGAGAAAGTCGTCTTCCTTCAGATATTCGATGCCTACATTGTATTTTATCTAACGTTGGCTGGCTTGATACCAGAACAGATCGGGTGATAGGGCAGGAGCTAGCGCCTGGTATTTACACAAGTATTCGCAATTCTACCCGCATTCGCAATTCCAATTGTAATAATGGTATCCACATTATCTCTCCTGCGTGAGACATTATTTTTCTGTCATCTCTCCTTTTGTTATGGTTTTTTTTTATTGCTTAGTTGTGTGGTCGAGCTCACAGCCCACCTGGCGTTAAGTAGTTACTGGAGTCCATAGACATCTACAACGTAAATGCGCCACACACCTTGAGATATAGTTCTAAGGTCTCCGTAGTCACAATGGCTGCCCCACCCTTCAAACCGAAACGCATTACTGCTTCACGGCAGAAATAGGCGGGGCGGTGGTACCCGCGCGCACTCATAAGAGGTCCTACCACCAGTAATGAACCATGATACCATTTTCTTATCTTAGGTAAAAATCGTAGAAGCATAATTTCTAATGACATCTCGCTTTTTGTAAATTAGATTTAAAAATAACACTTAACGGTACTAACGGCTTGAAGGATGGGGCAGCCGTTGTAACTATACCTGAGACCTTAGAACTTATGTCTCAAGGTGGGTGGCGCATTTACGTTGTAGATGTCTATGGGTTCCAGTAATCACTTAACACCAGGTGGGCTGTGAGCTCGTCCACCCATCTAAGCAATATAAATATATATATAATTATATCTATACTAATCTATACTAATATAATAAAGAGGAAAAATTTGTTTGTTTGTTTGTATTGAATAGGCTCCGAAACTACTGAACGGATTTGAAAAATTCTTTCACTGTTTGGAAGCTATACTATATCCGAGTGACATAAGCTATAATCTTCTTTGAAAAAATTAGGGATCCTTACAAAAACTCCAATAATGTAACCCAAGGTGTAAAAAAATTGCCTAAAATATTCTTTACATCGCGTGCCCTGCGAAAACTATTGATGTTAGAATAAAATAATGTACTGCGACTTTGTAGAACACATCATCATTTACAAAAAGTGTCGCGACAGCATATGTTTAACTATTATAGTTATACCGCAAGAAGTGTTCTATTATTTAAAAAAAATAAAACAACGTCAAATATCGTTGAAATTTTTGTTAAAGACCCGAGCGGAGCCGGAGCGGGCCGCAAGCTTAGGAATGAAAAGATAAAGAGCGCACAAAAATGATATGAATGAAACGAAATATATTTATGTTTAAGATATTCAATCATTTTATTTTAAAGTATTTCATATTAATCTTTCGGTTCTGGACAAGCTCACAAATTGTAGAATGCGTGCAACAACACACAAACATTAGAAACGTTAGACATTCGACGCACGTGACTCTGGACTCACATGGAATTCTACTTGGGTAAATCTTCATTCGAGAATGTTCCGTTGTAAATATTCGTTAGTGTTGACATTTCGAATGGAAAAATTTAGGTATCGATGGTGTTGAGGGCGTCATTAATCCTCCTCGTTTTTGCATCGTGCTCCTCAGTGCTGAGGGTCATGACCTTTACGGAGCGCTTTTGTTCAGACTACGTTCCTTCATTCATATCTGTGCTCTGCGCAGCGGATAGCGACTTTGATGCTGGAGTCCATTAATAAAACTATGGAATTATAAAAATCGGATCTGTATGTTATGATGTATTATAATATAATAATATAGCCTTTTATTCAGATCCATATTACAATTATATGACTAAATATAATATTATATAGAAAACTTAAATTTTATTCAAACCTTAATTTAGCCAATTTTTTGACTTTTTCTTATTTTCTGCAGATCTGTTTGCCAATCGACAAAGACCTCCTCCAACCTTTTCCACTCATGTCTTTCTTGAGCCACTCTGTTCCATGTGACGCCTGCCACTTGTCTTATGTCGTCATCCCATCTTTTTTGCGGTCTACCTTTTTTCCTTTTGCTTTCTCTAGGATACCATCGTGTCACAATTTTGCTCCATTTATCTTTACCTCTAACCATATGCCCTCATGATGTATTAGTATTATTAAAATCACCTCTACGACGGTTTAATATTGCAGTTTTTTTATTGTCATTAATTAAATTCTATTTACGACGTTTAGTTTAAAGACTTCAGTTCAGTATTCGTCTAAAAATGGGGTTTACGTGCGCAATCGTTGTAATTGTTAACTTTTGTTAAAGATTATACAGAGACAGCGGTAATGGAAACTAAAGTATTTGAAACATCGGAAATAATATAATGATAATAAAATAAAATAAAACAGGATTCAATCATACAAAAATGTATAATGGTATCTACGACGCAAATCGAAGGAAAGATTAATTAGTAGATTGGCTAGTAAAAGCTATTGTTAAAATTCATATGTAGAGTATTAGTGGACGTACAACAATCTGTGGGTTTAGGGCCTTGATTCAATAGAGAGAGACGGCGGTCTGGTGGTAGTACATCTACATGTGACACGAAGTAAATAAGGCCAGACAGATCCATCAGATCCAATAACTCTTGTATTAAACGCCTTCAGCTTTAACACTAGGAGTAGGCTTAGGGATCCTGGCAACCTAACCCATGCATCAGCTCGCTGAGTTTCTCGCCGCATCTGCTCAGTGGGTCGCGATTCCGATTCGGTAGTACATAGATTCATTCGAGAAGCAGCTGCTCTTGAGTTGTTAGGTCTCCTTGGCGCTCGGGCAGTTGTTAGCTAATCCCACCCCTCCTGGCTGAGTCTTTGCTCACCCACTTACCTTGGTGAAACTGTAAAGGGCCTACCAAGACCACCAGTAATCTTTCCTTCATAAAAAGAGAAGAAAACCAGAAAAGTAAATAAATTTATTATTTGTTTTAAAATTTTAAAGGTTAAACATTTTCAAGCATCGTAAGTATTACTACTTACTAATTTGAAAATGATTAAATCAAGTTTAAATTTAGAAATAAACGAAATACACAATAAAATTTCAAAATTATAATCTGCAAAACTATTCTTGTAAATGCAATGTTTTCGTTAATGAAACATGTTTGTGGATTACTGCTTCCTCAATTATTATTAACCGAATGCTGGCCACGGAATTCAGAGTAATACATCGAACTAGTTATATTACAGAATATTAGAAATCACTTTAGTATCCGCGTAAAGCTAGATGTAGACAGTATAGAAAAAATACATTTTTTTTCTTCAATAGTCTTCAAATTTTCTTCAATTTTTTCATCAACAGAATAAAAGGGAAAATGAACTGAATGAAATAAATTGAAATCTTGATAAGGTCGAATTTCGATCATTGAGTGAAAACTAGTGTAAAAATGACTGTAATTAGTGATACGTGGATTAAAAAAGAGAATTGAAAAACTTCTACTTTCTAAAGATCCTCGGTAATTGATCGACCTCAATACAGACCTTAGTGGACGTTGATCCATTGAGTTTCTCGGCGGATTTTCTCAGTGGATCGCTATTTCAAGCCGGTAGTAGATTCCTAGAAGCACTGCTCTTGCTTGGGCTAGTGTTAGCAAGCTCTCTCAGGTCGAGCCCGTGAGCTCACCTACCAATCTACCGCGTGTAGTTGGAATAGCCCCTTAGGCTACCAGCGATTGGGTGGGGGCATAAACTTGGCTTCCAGTGATTTTCGATTGACGCAGGTCTCCCGCGAGGAGCGCTAGTGTAGATTCGGCACTACAATGAAATTTACAGAATGCCAATTTGAAAACTCACACCGAATTCACGTGCGAGTTTGTTAAACAGCGCTTACAGAATCGCAAGGCTGGTCTCCGAATTAAGTCCAGCGGAGATCAAACTTCTAAAAGACACAAACCGATTTATTTATTAATAAAGTAAATACTCGTGATACTTACAAAATCCGGATTCATGATCTTTCGACTTGTTGTGTAATTCTTGTATTATTTGTATTCCAAGGTTTGCTATGAATAAAAAAATCATTAATTTCTTGAAAGAAATCGTGCCTTGTCGATACCCTCTGTGATATTACACCTAACGCGAGTTAGACTGTGAGCTCTTCGTAGCCTGTCTATAGCCTAAAAATAAAGATATGGATTCCTAAAAATGCCCGTTTGTTCCTTAAGCATTATTTGGGTTGTATATTAGATTTTTAAGATGTTTGCATTTTAAAATAGAACTCTCGATGTAACATGATTTTTTTTCGAACAAAACACCATATTACGCCTCACATTATTGAGAGGAAAACATTCAAGCAACGCAAAACAACTGACCAGATCCCGACAATGTGTAAATCATTGTATGGCAGGATATGGCGTTCGGGACGTGTGCAATTTGACGTTGGCTTGCGAACTGAAATAGACTAACTCCAGAATAGGTCGTTCTATTCGTTTGTGTCATTAGAATTCCCAATCACGTGGCCGTTGTCTCAGATAACTTTTTTTATTTTTTTTTATTGCTTAGATGTGTGGACGAGCTCACAGCCCACCTGGTGTTAAGTGGTTACTGGAGCCCATAGACATCTACAACGTAAATGCGCCACACACCTTGAGATATAATAGTTCTAAGGTCTCAATATAGTCACAACGGCTGCCCCACCCTTCAAACCGAAACGCATTACTGCTTCACGGCAGAAATAGGCGGGGCGGTGGTACCTACCCGTGCGGACTCACAAGAGGTCCTACCACCAGTAATTACGCAAATTATAATTTTGCGGGTTTGATTTTTATTGCACGATGTTATTCCTTCACCGTAAAAGTCAATCGTGAACATTTGTTGAGTANCGGCAATGCCTTGTAATTAGGCGCAGGTACAAATTCCGAGAAACACTTGGGCCACAGATGTGCCACGAACAATGATCTATTATCACCGGTAGTCACTTCCGACAAAACACTTGGACGCCAGATGTGCCACGAACCGAGGTCGGGCAATCGAACGAACAATGAGCACGTCCACGCGCGTCGGTTGCTCAAATCGGAATGAGCCACTATGGTCAACCAGCAAATGAGTTAAAGAAAAACCTGCTATGAGGAGCAAACAAGATTTCGGTCCAATTTAAATAATTAGAACAGTTAGTCAGTAGTATAATACGTGATATCAGAACGGCCGCCGATTAAGTATCTCCGTACTACCTATTGTTTGAAATAATCTTGAAATAGCTTTTATATCGTGATGTGCGTTACGACTTCCTTTACCTAATTCCTTCTTCTATCCACGCCATCTATTGATGGCTCAGCTGGAACAATGTGTGTTTTAAGAGAAAAAAAGTTGACACAAGAAATGGCGGTAATAACTAAAACATGCTTGGCGCGGTGCCAAACACGCAAAATTTATGTACGTTGTCCATCTGTACATAAAACTTGCGAGAGTCTAAAAAATTAGAAGCGCTTCAAGAAGCTTTGGAGTTAGTCAACTAACTCAGCCTTATCCAGACCCTACTAACTCATTAACATATGACACGTGAGCTTCATTCATGCACGTCACAGAAATCTAATAATTGGATAATTTATTCAGGTTTCTTTGATCTGGGTTCGTAACAATTAAAAAGTCGCACTACACAGAACACGAAAACCACGAATTATGTAAACTGATCGGCCTGATGTGTATGTTAATTTTACAGACATTAAAAGTATGGGATGAGCATGGCCGCACACGTGCCTATTTAAGGAGACGTTTCTCTGTAAAACATAGATCTTTGATGCTTCAAATTTGTTAAAACTGCGTTAATAGATACGGAAAATACGTGAGCGGCATGTGTAATTTTTGAAGCGGTTTGCTCCGGAATTGTTGCTTGAAGTTTGTGTTGCTCCAATCAAAATAGACAAAGAGCCAAAATATATTGACAATAACGGCTAACTAACGATCAATGTCAATGGCGAGTATCTTTCACACCTCCGATTTGCGGACGATATCGTTATAATGGCAGAGTCACTGGAGGATCTCAGCTGTATGCTGGGTGAGCTCAATGCCGCGTCACGACGTGTTGGTCTGGGAATGAATCTGGACAAAACTAAGGTCATGTTCAACGACCATATCATTCCTGGACCGGTAATAGTAGAATTTGCGGTACTCGAAGTTGTGTCTGAATACACCTATCTAGGCCAAATTATTCAGCTGGGCAGGGCCAACTTTGAGAAGGAAGCTGATAGGCGCATACAGTTGGGCTGGGCTGCGTATGGAAAACTCCGTCACATCTTGAACTCAGCAATCCCGCAATGCTTAAAGACAAAAGTTTTCAACGCTTGTGTGCTGCCGGTCATGACATATGGCGNACACCTATCTAGGCCAAATTATTCAGCTGGGCAGGGCCAACTTTGAGAAGGAAGCTGATAGGCGCATACAGTTGGGCTGGGCTGCGTATGGAAAACTCCGTCACATCTTGAACTCAGCAATCCCGCAATGCTTAAAGACAAAAGTTTTCAACGCTTGTGTGCTGCCGGTCATGACATATGGCGCTGAAACGTGGACATTGACCGTAGGTTTGATCCGTAAGCTTAAAGTCGCTCAGCGTGCTATGGAAAGGTGTATGCTCGGAGTTTCTTTGATGGATCGAGTCAGAAATGATGAAATTCGTCAAAGAACTAAAGTAACCGACATAGCCCTAAAGATTAGCAAGCTGAAGTGGCAATGGGCCGGACATACGTGTCGCAGAACCGATGGCCGATGGAGCAGACGTGTTCTGGACTGGAGACTGCGTACCGGTAAGCGCAGCGTTGGGCGTCCCCTTGCCCGTTGGACCGATGACTTGCGGCGATATGCTGGAAAAGATTGGATGCGGAAGGCAGAGGATCGTTTATTGTGGCGGACTATGGGAGAGGCCTACTACATCCAGCAGTGGAGAGATACAGGCTGATGATGATGATGAATGAACGATTGATTCGCAGCAAAAATATATGACTTTATTAGCTAGATGCTCTGTCACTGTTATCCATATGAATAAAGCTTAAGGAAATAGATCTGTGGAGTCCATATTATATCATTTTATTGATAATTTACCTTTATATCTCTAGTTTTGTTTAACTAATTTGAAGTAAAATTTGCCTGCAAAAGGACTTGTCATAGTACATAGTAGTAGGATTGTGGGATTGTGGAGGTTTATTCGTTCCAGAGTCAGATGGTACGCGGCAATAAAGATCTCTGAACACACACTGTGGATGAGCTCAAAGGTTCCAGGCTTAAAAGATTGTTAGCTTGACCCTTACGGATGACTTCTGCTCACATGGCAAATGCTAAAAAGGTGAGCATCGCATAGCGAATACAGTTATAAAAATTCTGGGTTAGTGCTCACTTTTCTGGTTCAACTACTTAAATAAACAAAGAAACAGAATGATATAGTTAAAGTAGCCTTATTGTTTATCAAGAGTTTGTCTGCACTTCGGCGCCCGAGTCCGATGGTAGCTTAAAGTATGCTTTGTTGACAAAGACATGCTTCCTTGCTTTCCTGAGTAGGAACGGAGGAGGTTCGGCCCCAGCCCGAAAAAAAAAAAAAAGCGTTATTGTTTGACTAGTCGTTGCGTACGCGCGCATTGTTAGCGTGGACCTATAATATGTTACTTATGACGACACTTGTAGCTGAAAGTAAGTCAGTATTGTACTTTTTGACGCAGCATGTTGCTGATAACTCTATTTCTGTAATCTGACGAAGCGTGTTGCGGATAATAACATGTACTTTTAGGCTAGGAATATTATGTTCTTCGATTTATAATAAATAAAATTTTATTAATAAAATATTAAAGTAGAGAAGAATTTGTTACAATTGGAACGGAGATAGATACTTTGTACCCTTAAATTCCGAATGGCAAACAACGTGGAGGTTAAAACCTGATTTCAAACTAAAACTAAAATGTGTGTAATAACAATGCGTAATGAATGCACTAATGAGTAATTATTTTGAATTTAACAGTTTATTTGTGTAATTTTACTAAAATTAATGTATTAGATACATTTTAATTAGTTTTTTTGTTTGAGATACATCTGCCAATTTGAATTTGATTATGTTCACTCATTTATTAGAGATACTGCTATGCTTTTTGTCTCAAATTCCAGGCCAGTGGTTTTACGAAGCCCATAAGCTTTTAATGCTACCACTTATATTGAAATATGAGATCGAAGTCGAACAGAACAAGAGGATTAGACCCTTTCCTAATTTTTGCTACTTGTCTTTAGTGTAGCGTTGTCTTTAGTTAGCGTATCAAATAACTTCAGGTCGGCTTGCCCGATAATTTCAGAAGAGATGCTGCGTGGCTGTGGAATAGATTTTTGCAAATCAACCTTCGAAACATAATGCAAGAGAGATTGCCTTTCTTCTTCTTCTTCTTATAATAATAGGAAGTGATGGCCTAAAATAAAGTTAAGAAAGTAATTATTATTCCTATTATTTTAGGAAAGCTCTTGGCGCATGTATTACTTCTATATTCTTGCTTAAAAATCTGTAGATTCCGCTGACAGGGAGTGAACTCTTAATTTATATTACTTTTGCACTTAGTCCATTTATTTTGTTGGGGTCGGAATCGCGACTCACTCAGAAGATTCGGTTAGAAACTCAGTGGGATGTGTCTGTGGGCATCAGATCAATAATATCCATTCATCAAAGTGAATGAAGGTTAGGCGCTACAGAAGTTTAAGGGTTAGAAGTGTACATGAAGTTTAGGGGCTACAGCATAACATAACTATTAATACATAACATAACAAAAACGAAAGTTTAGGATTTATTTCGGTCGGGTATGCATCAATTATAATTTTAGAATTAAGTATTACGAATTCGCCAAACTATTAAATTCCTTAGAAAAATACATTGCAGTGCAGAAGTTTTTTGAGCTCGTGAAATTTTTGATCTTTACGCTTTCAAATATGAGAAGACTAGTATGAACATTCTCCTTAATGATACACATGTCTGTACTTATCTATTAGAGTTAGGATTCCTGCCAAATATTTATCTACAATCTGTGCGCAGATTCGTCTTGGATAAGACTGATCGCAAACCATTTATTTTGCAGGCTCCTAAAACTAAATAGCAGAGAATTGGTATTAAATAAATGAAAACAAGCTGAAATTGATGAATTTTTTAAAGCAACTGAATTATTCTACATTCAATAATGCGTGTTGGCCGTTGTTTTTTTTTTCGACAAAGATTTAATTTTGATACCTTTTTCGTCAAATCTACAGGAGAAAAATTGGGATCCCTTTTTTTATTGGTTAATTGCTCATCAGTATAGTACATAGTAAAGATTTCTCAATAAAATAACACCAGGATTGGGCAATGTTCTTGAAAAATAAATAAATACTTAATAGTTTTTGAAGTGAGAACTTCTTTAGTCGCGTTGAAAACTTTTTGGGGTGAAGAAAATCTTACGGGTTCGCGTCACCGACATCTAATGTTACGTATACATGTACAAAAAAAATACAGCACATTGTTGATTTTTAGTTGGATTTTCTATAAAAGCGTATTTTGTTAGTTTTTTAAATTATTCTTTAGTTTTAATTTTTAGGTGAATTTAAAATTTTTCATTATTTTTTTCATTTTTTTTAAAATATTGAATTGTCATCGGTCCTTAATAACTATACCAAATTTCGAGTTAATCCGAGGTTTTAAAGGGGGTCAAAATCATGTTCAAAGATTCCGTTACAAACATACATACGTCTGAAGCTAATAAACGCGTATTAAAAAGTGATTATAGTTTATTTAATTGATATTGGATTTTTAATTGTATTTATATTTTTTGATGATCTTGTACATTGTAGACCGAGAATGAGCTCGTCGGGATGTCTAAGAGAAGTTGTCAACATCTGTCCTAGCAAGAGCGATGCTTCCCTGAATCTACAAGCGCATCGGAAACGTGATCCACTGAAAAGATCCGGCCAGAAACTCAGTGGGTTGTGTCTATGGGTTAAGATACACGTCCATTACACGTCAAACTCTTTAACGTCGCGCATAATATCTCGAGAAAGGAGACCGATGCTTGAAATGGCTGGAAACTCTGAGAGTGGAATGAGAGGATCCAACACGACATGCTTAGTATGAAGGCGGCTATGCCTTATCCGGTTCGGGTATGTAATTTTCCTCCTGCGTCGTATTCCTCACTGCTGTCGTGACCACCATTTTGTACCACCTTCGTACACAAAATCTTTCTCTATCTATTCTTGTCTCTGGCGGTGCGAAGGGCGTTTTGAAATGTGGAATCAAGAGCAATGTGGAATGTAATTTTACAAAGTTTTGAAGATATTAACCGGGTCACATTGTGAGTGTCAATGCAGATAGCTCACCACCACAGTAACGCTACCAATTCTGTTTTATATTATTTTACTGTTATCATTTTTAGTTACTGTTATCAACTCTAGAAATTTAGGTTTAACGCGAATTATAGTTAAGAATTGAAAAAATTGTTAGTTCTTTTTAACCGACTTCAAAAAAGGAGGAGGTTCTCAATTCGACTTTTTTTTATATTTGTTACCTCATAACTTTTGACTGGGTAAATCGATTTTGATGATCCTTTTTTTATTAGAAAGCTGGCGCTTCCCGTGTGGTCCCATTTCTATTTAGTCTAGTTCTGATAATGGTATCCGTGAGAAAACCATGTAAGTCTTAAATTTGCATTAAGTACGTGCGCGACAAACAGATGAATAACTCAATAAATCAATATCACGCCAACCGATTTCGATGATTTTTGTTTTAGTGTATTTAATTTGTTTTGGATATATTTTTTTTTCTATTTGAAGTCGGTTTTTGTTGAAGCATGTCTATTTACAATTGTTTTGCTTCGAATCCAGACACTTGGACGACAAAACCTCTCAATAGTATCGGAGAGCTGACCTCAACGGTTCGTCTCTAATTTCGAAACCACAACCGCTGGGCGACTAGCGTAACATTTCATTGTCAATGTCAAGCTTTGATTGTCAACTTTGATTAATTTAAAACTTTTCTTCGGTGACACCTGAATTAACGTTAATCTATTGCATTCGTAAGATTGAATAAGACCGCGATTCTGAATTTACTTAATTCTTTGATTTTGCCTAAATCTTTGATGTAACAAATTCGTAATTTTTACGCTGGTATATTGCTATGAGAAATAACATTTTCACCAAACATTTCTCAATAAGTACATAATAAATAATGAATTATCATAAAATAGTTACGATCAATAGAGAAAATAAGGTCTAATTCATTGATACAATGCAATTCATTACACGTCGAACGCCTAGTTCGGTGATAACATGGAGATACTTATCCAGCTGCCATAGCAATCCAGTAAACAGGTCAATGACTCTGAAAGTGGACAGCAGAGACGAACGCTCGATTTTTTTATTTAATTTTTTGTTCATTTTATAGGCTAGGCTCTTTTTATTAGTTTATTTGGGTGAATGAGTTTACGGCCCACCCGGTGTTAAGTGGGTATCGGAGCCCATAGACATCTACCAGGTAAATGTCGGCACCCGCCTTGAAATATAAGATCTAAGGTCTCAGTTTTCACATTACATCGGCTGCCCCGCCATTCGACCCGAAAAGTATTACTGCTTCACGGTAGAAATAGGCAGGGTGGTAGTTCCTACCCGTGCGGAATCACAAGACGTCCTACCAGCAGTGAAATAGTGTCTATACATTTTAATTATAAACTTACCATAATTGTCCAATTAGTCGTTTTTCTGAGTGGTCGGAAACGTTGCGTTTCCTCGTGCTAATTAATTTTAATAAATATTGCGGTAATAGCAAGTTTAAATTTCAGATGGTGTACTCCTAAAATTTATTGCTAAATATTTTTTTAGTAGAATACATAATTAAACGTGTTTACTGGGATTTTGACGAATCAAAGCGATTGTGAGCCTCATTAGTGTTTACGTAATGCTGAAATTCAAAGTCACATTCACACATGACATGACCTGACATGTCCATATTCAAACAAGGCTTACGAAAAGTATTCAGCGGTAGACCGCGGCTTGACTCTCCCCCTCTCATTACTGACATCCATGAGCAACAGTATCCACTGAGGATTATGTGAGCACATCTGCCTATAAGAGCAATAAAAAAACATGTATACCAAAAAAGCATTAAACTATTTTCCATTTTAAGAATTTGCTATTTACAATTAGCTGTGTAGAACGCTTAGTTTGAAATTTGTTAATCAAATTATTATACAGGCTATTAAGAAAACGAATCCGAATCAATATTAACCTAATACATTATATTTGAACAGGCTTAGTCATTTAATAATCTAGACGACATACTTGCAAGGCCCTAAAATTGCGATACCTTTAGACAAATATTTTTTGTATGGAAACTAGCGACATCTTTTAGCGAATGCCTCTAAACTTATATGTTGTTAAAGTTAAGGCATTTAATTATTGTATAACTAAACACAGAAAATAAAAAAATAAAAAATCCTACAAGTCTTTATTTGTTCAAGACAACTTGATTAAATTTTATTTATTTGTCGTGTATGAAAATTTACAAAATCCTTCCTTACTGCCATCTACAGGAGCAATGACAAACTAATCGAAGCGACGCCATCTAGCGGTCGAGGTCCGTAAGCATTTTTGTTGAGTGCTTGAGTTGCTTATCTATAACTAATATAAGTGTATGATACTTGTACGTAGTTCTCGAAGTTTATTGTTAGACGGCAATCTTCTTCTTTCTCTTCTTCATAGCATTTTTCAGATTTAGTGATAGGGTCCGCTTTCCTACTTAAACTCCTCCACTTTGCCCGATCTTCAGCATCCTTCTGGTTGAAGTTATTCTCCTCCATATCTGCCTTTACCACATCCAACCAGCGTTTCCTGTTACGCAAAAATAGACCCGATCTGATTTCCTTTTCTTTGTATCAGTCACCTTAATATCGAGGGTCGTGACGTCCATGTAATAGCTTTCTGTTGACGAAAGTCCGGGAATAAGCTCGATCGTCAGCATATCCGGATCTTAGCTGTGTTGCTATCCTTCTTCTTCTTCTCAGGCATATGCACTCTTCGCAGAGTAGTCGTGGTCGTCATTTCAGGTGGTCGTACGCTTCACCAGAGGTCGCCATTCCTCGCGTACCGCGGCAACTCTTGTGCACGCGTTGGCGGGACCGTTTGGAGCTGCCTTTACTTGGTTGGTCCATTGAAACGGTTAACTGCCGATTCGTTATATAAAATTATATAGTGAACGTTTGATATATAAAATGTATTAATCGCATTACAATTTTTTTACAATTTTACATGTCCTTTAAAAAAGGCTTGTGGAGAGTATTAAGCGCTAGGCAGCGGCTTGGCTCTGCCCCTGGCATTGCTGAAGTCCATGGGCGACGGTAACCACTCACCATCAGGTGAGCCGTATGCTCGTCTGCCTACAAGTGCAATAAGGAGAAAAAAAGCTTAACATTTTTCGATGATTATTATTTATATTTATCGTATTAGGAATCACTAGCCTGTAAATTTGCAATCCAGCGGCAATAGCAAAACAGCTGGTAGGGATTGGATGCGAAAAGCACTAGACCGAAAAGAATCGAGTGCATATGAAGAGACCTACACTCCGAATTGAGTGAACACGGCTTGAAGAAGAGAAAGAGCATCGTTAAAACTATTAAAATTATTGTACTGATTACTTACACAAGTAAGTACTGAATACGGCCCTGTCTCAGACACTTGCTGTTCGCCTCACTGTCTCCCGGGACGCATCGTCTCGGAAAAGTTATGATTAGTGTCGGAAAAGAACTAATCAGAATTGTACCTACCTAGATGCAGTTAATATATTTTAGACGCACTAAACAAACTGTGTTTTTAAATTTACATTTACATTACGGTAACATTAGAGTGTAAATATAGTAAATTGTAAATTTTTATTAGCAGGTATTTTAATATGAAAAAAAAAAAAATTTTTTTTTACTGTAATTAAATTAATTTTTTTGTTCGATCATGATGGAAGCGTCGTTTATTGTCAATAATACTGTCAACTAGTCAATCTGAAGTATTCGTAGTTGTAGTTAGAATATATATTAGATCAAAACGAATGCTTCATTTAAATCCACATTATTATGAGGATGTGTAAAATAAACCTTTGGAAAGGTAAAAAAAAATAATAATTTGCGTAATTACTATACAATCGATTTTTTACTGGTCGTAGGACCTCTTGTGAATCCACACGGGTAGATACCACCACCCTCCTATTTCTGCCGTGAAGCAGTAATGCGTTTCGGTTTGAAGGGTGGGGTAGCCGTTATAACTATACTGATACCTTAGAACTTATGAGTTCACCCACCACCCATGTCGGTATTTACGTTGTCTATGGGCTCTAGTAAATCCTTAACACCAGATGTGCTGTGAGCTCGTCCACCCATTTAAGCAATAAAAAATATATCGAAGGAATGGACTTCAAGTATTAAGGTGGATGGCGGCATTCACGCTTTGACTTCTATGGGCTGGCTCTCTGCGTGAGTGATCTCGTTTATCCAACTACGCAATAAATAAATAAAAACCAAATCGAATAGTTATCGGTTTAATGCACGTTACAAATCATTAAACAATTTCTTTCGCTTTTATTTTCGTGTGCATCCGGTCTCCGAGAACACGAGCACTGAGTTCAGGGTCAAAATGAGAACACGTCAAGCGTCGGACGAAATTAAATATTATAATTAATCGCCGGCTCGTTGCCCGGCGCTTTTACGAGCGTGCTCTTTATTTAGGTAAATTTGTTGGGTGCAATACCAAAGTCTACGTGATCCTATGCGAGCGCAGGGATCCGCTGATGGCGAAACCGGGATCCCACCTGGAGAGGTAAGGTCAAAATTTCTTGTATCACAGCTATTACAACCATCACATGTGATTCACAATACGACTAGGTAGATTAGTGGTAACCCACGCGGGAAATTTCATAATAAGCTTCCATTAAAATAGAAAAATGGGAGTACGAAGAATTCGGATGGAAGAAGGTAATTGCGAAGAGGATAATTTTCTAAAGATAAATTAGGCGATTGTTTTACCAATATCCCAATACAACTGCAACAGACTGCTGTAAAGAGCAGCACGTGATTGCTTCGTGGTTGATTTGTGATTTTATTTGAGTGGCTTAGGCAGAATAGTGATGACTTAGCCCATAGCCGATCCTGTGGACCAAATGGTAAACAGTCACCGTCGCCCAAAACACATGTCTTCGGATTCTCCCGATCCATTAACGGTACTTTTAGGTACCCCAAGAACCGGTCATGGTTCTCGTCGAACCCGTCGCTTGCGACGAAGGGCTCGGCGAGTAAATTAGCCCACAGACACAGCCCACTGAGTTTCTCGCCGGATCTTCTCAGTGGGTCGCATTTCCGATCCGGCGGTAGATTCTGCGAAGCACGGCTCTTGCTAGGGTTCGTGTTAGCAACATCGTCAGGTTTAAGCCCTGTGAGCTCACTTATTAGTTAAGGTTAGGCTGATATGGTCTCTCTAGACCATCAGCTTAGGTAGGAAAAAAAGAAAGAAAGAAAAGATGACTTAGTCTACGACGTATCCCACAAATAAGCATACACTTTGAGAGGCTGTGCGGTTTTGATTTTAGCACTTGATCTAAGAAGAAACCTGGTGTGTACAAAATTGCACTGATCATGTATTTATATCTAAGCTGGTGTTTGATGAAACTCCCATATATTTCCAATGCCTTGTGATTTGGTCATTTATTCTGAGTTCAAGGGTAGTGTAGTTTTTTTTTTACCTATTCGCTGGTAGACTAAAGTATTGTTACAGCTGTGCGTACGGGTAAATGAGCTCACGGGCTCAACCTAAAGGAATTTGCTAACATTAACCCTAGCACGAGCCTTGCTTCATAGAATCTACCACCGGATCGAAATCGCAACACACTGAGAAGATCCGGCGAGAAACTCAGTGAGCTGTGTTTATGGATTAATAATTATCACATAAGATCACTTTACATATTTTATCGTTTATCTTAGCGAAGATCCTTAGTGTTGGAATAATAAAATATTTTTGTTTTGTATTGAAGTAGACTCTTCATAACCGATATTAAAAAAAAAAAACTTTCCACTGTTTTTCCTCGCTAAACAAAAACAATATTTCCTTGACATCTCCCTGGCCGGTGAGCGGTGTCCTTGCAACAAACTGGGTCCAACGATAAATCTTGCATCACTTCCCCGCTGTGAGGCACAATGATTTTCGAAGATAAATTACAAGGATATTCCATTTGATGTTTATATTGTGAGAGCCTTTTTCATGAACATCGACATTTGGTTGACAGAAAAAGTGACATCGTTTGAAAATATTTGGGAATCGATGGTGTGATTGCGAGATAAGCTTGGTAGAGTTTAGGGAAATGCGGGCGTCGTGAATTGTAAAGGATAGGTCTCGTAAAATTTATTTTTTGTGTTTTCATGGTTCAAAAACGATTGAATATATATATATATATATTTTTTATTGCCTAGGTATGTAGACGAGCTCACAGCCCACCTGGTGTTAAGTGGTTACTGGAGCCCATAGACATCTACAACGTAAATGCGCCACCCACCTTGAGATTCACGGCAGAAGTAGGCGGGGTAGTGGTACCTACCCGTGCGGACTCACAAGAGGTCCTACCACCAATATACCAGTATACCAGAATAGATCACGAATTGTAAAATTGCAGCATTAAATGAAAATACGTGGATAAATAAAGCGAATCTTTGTTATCTCCTCGTAAGCTGAACTGATTTTTCTCTAATACTCGTAATAGTTTTTGCTATACCAGTGTTTTGCTTTTGTTTTGTTATAAAAAAAAAAAATTGGAAGTTCCTGGAAAATGTTGGAAATATCATTTTTTTTTTAAATGTACAAGAAAACAATACTTTTCTTCGAAGACAAACAGTTCTGATGGTGCATGGGCATCGATACTCACGGAAATCGGTGATGGTAAGGATGCCCTTGCTTGCCCTTATTCAATTAAGCCGCTACATAACCAGGTGACCCATAATCCCGCTCCCGGATCCTGATTCTGCTCCAATGCTGTATATGTTGGAGGCGCCATCTAGATCAGGTTCGAATATTGGGACAAAATTGGAACGCTTGGCAGCTTTCAACGAAAATGCTGCCTAAACGATTTGCGATGTAACAAGGCAATGTATTCGTGGAATATTCCTCTTTTAATCAAAACTATAATAATATTATAAAGAGGAAAGATTTTTTTGTTTGTTTGTATTGAATAGGCTCCGAAACTACTGAACCGATTTTAAAAAAATCTTTCACTGTTTGGAAGCTACACTATTTCCGAGTAACATAGGCTATAATCTTTTTGAAAAAAATTAGGAATCTTTACTAAAACTCCAATAATGTAACCCAAGGTGTAAAAAAATTACGTAAAATATTCTTTACATCGCGTGCCCTGCGAAAATTATCGATGATAGAATAAAATAATGTACTACGACTTATAGAACACATTATTATTTATAAAAAGTGTCGCGACAGCATATGTATTATAGTTATGCCGCAATAAGTGTTATTTTATTTAAAAAAATAAAACAACGTCAAATATCGTTGAAATTTTTGTTAAAGACCCGAGCGGAGCCGGAGCAGGCCGCTTGTCTACAAATAAGTCAGCGATAGCATGATATGTCCATCTTTGAAGGCCACCCCATTTATACCCATTATAAGAAACTCGTCATGTTTAATGTGATAATTTAGACGGATACACTATTAATCCTTATTATTTTAAATATGTTACAAGTCTTACTACACTCAATTTATTAAGCTCTTTTACACCATATAATTCAAATGCATATCAATATGGGCTTTGTTTTATGTTCAAAATATAGTTCTAAACTAAACTGGCATAATTTAGTTTAGAAATAGTATTATAAAGAGGAAATTTTAGATATATTGTTTTATGTTATGTTCCTTTATATTGCTTTTGTTACTGTCAGGACCAGATTTGTATTAAATAAAATTCAATAAGATCAATAATAAATTATAGTACCTGCAAATCAAATCAAATCAAATCAAAAAAGTTTTATTCAACATAAATGAAAGTACATACTTGTTGAACGTCAAAAGAACTACCGCCAATTCACAAGAATAAGCCTCCGTCCTGAGAAGAATTGGAAAGAAACTCAGCGGGCATGCCTTTTTTTTTTTTTGAAATATTGAATTTTTTTTTAATATTAGATTTTTTTAAATATTCATTTTTACAATAAGTAATTATAACATAACAATTATTACAATATTGAAATGCCCGGAGCGAGCAACTCATTCCCACTTTTCACATTTCAATTTTCTAGCGAAGGCAGAGCGGGTCGCTCATTCTAAAACGGAATAATCCAAATTACAAGACTGTGTAACAGAACAAAGTACGGAAAATTTACAAAAAAAAAAAACGTTTCCTACAAGGAAATGTAAAACAAACACTTCCTAGGTTCACGAAGGACAGACTGTGAAGATAGGTTGGTTTTAGTTCAGCCACTTTTCCGTAACTTTCCATTATAAATCTCAGCGATATCTGGAGCATTATATCTAAAAATTATTGTAAATAGACATGCTCTAACAAAAACCGAATTCAAATAGAAAAAAAAAGATATTCCAAAACAAATTGATATACACTAAAAAACGGTTGGCGTGATTTTGAGTTATTGAGTTATTCATCTATTTGTCGCGCACGTGCTTAATGCAAATTTAAGACTTATATGGTTTTCTCATGGATACCATTATCAGAACTGAACGAAATTGAAATAGGACCACACGGGAAGCGTCAGCTTTCTAATAAAAAAGAATCATCAAAATCGATTCACCCAGTCAAAAGTTATGAGGTATCAAACATAAAAAAACGTACAGTAGAATTGAGAACCTGCTCCTTTTACCTTTTTTGAAGTCGGTTAAAACATCACAGGTTTTTTTTTTTAAATGCCGCCATAATTTTACCATACCCGACCGGACGCGTGATGTTAACTTTACATAGTTCATACATTACATTTTATCATTCGACATTTGATATTGACATTTGACATCACGATTGGACTTGACATGAAAACATATTAAGATTATTATTCACAATATCTATATATTAATACGTGAAGCAAAAACTTTGTATCCCTTTTTACGAAAATTGCGCGGACGGAGGAGTATGAAATTTTCCACACTTATAGAGAATATAGAGAAGAAGTGCACAATGCTAAGATTTTTTTTAAATAATGCATAAAAGATACATTAAATCAACAAAGAAAACATTACACACACTACATACCATGTATTTGACGCACACACGCATGCATATTATTTATTGTCAAACTTTTGTTCTTGACGTCTGTTGTCAAATTGATAATAGATTAAATATTTTTGTCTTTGTTAATATTTTTATAGTGTAGCCTTGGCGAAATTTGTGATCATAGAAGTTAAAATACAATCATAATAGTGTACAATCTTACAATTCCAATTAATTATAGTCGAATTTCGACTACTGCGGGACCTCTAGTGTTTATGAAAAATATAATAATAAATTTGATTGAGTATACTATACGGGATATAGACTACCACGATGACGAAGTCCGTGGTTCAAGCCACTAGTGAATACGAATCCAGAGTCAGAAAAAGCCTCCTCACGATACGCCGTGTCAAGGATGATTGCTATTTGCAAATAGCGGTAGTCTCGTGAGAAAGTCAAATATTGTATCAATCTATCCTCTACTGCTAAACATTCAAAGTCGCACCAAACACGTCTTTTTGGATCGTCACGATCCACTAACAGTGCTTTTAGGTACCTTAAGCATCGGCCACAGTCCTCGTCGAACCCATCGCTTACGACGAAGGGTTTTGCAAGTAAATTAACCCATAAACACAGCCCACTGAGTTTCTCGTCGGATCTTCTCAGTGGTTCGCGTTTCCGATCCGGTGGTAGATTCTGCGAAGCACTGCACTTGCTAGGGCTAGTGTTAGCATCGTCACCAGGTTAGAGCCCCGTGAGCTCACCTACACGAAATGGTCGTGCCATTCTGCCAAGAGCGCAACCGACTGAGAATAGCCTAATCTATATATGTATATAAAAATGAATTGCTGTTCGTTAGTCTCGCTAAAACTCGAGAACGGCTGGACCGATTTGGTTAATTTTGGTCTTGAATTATTTGTGGAAGTCCAGAGAAGTTTTAAAAGGTAGATAAATATGAAAAACCTAGGAATTAAATAAAAATAACAATTTTGTTTTTCCTTTCATGTAACCCCCACCCCCCCGTTGGACGGATTCCTTTTGTTTGTTTTAAGTTTATTTTATACAAAAGCTTAGGTCTTTTATTTATCGATTGAGGCACTACGAAGTCTGCCGGGTCAGCTTGTGCTTAATAAAAAATTGCAGCTATCTGCGGGATTTGAACACCGGCACAGTATTAACAGTCGATACGAAAGCACCGGGCGTCTTATCCTTTGGGCCACGACGATTTTGTTTACGTTACGGTATCAAATTGCTAGATGTAAAAAATACGTAATTAACAAACAGATCTGTTTTTTTTGACGTCCGGTACAAAACACCGTTTTACGTTGAATTTTGATGATTAAACACAGAATGGGCGAGCAGGGGCGTCAATGTATCTCATATTACAACGTATAATCTCAATGAATGAATTCCAACAGAACTAAACGCAGTATACGCTTTTACGCATTGCCCGTTGTAAAAACCAGACATGAGACATTGGAATGATAATGCATCACTGGGCGTGCAGTTCAAAGATATTGTAGGCTAAATAGTGCAAATGTATAATATACCCTTTAAGTGACTTTTTATTTTTTTATTGCTTAGATGGGTGGACAAACTCACAACCCACCTGGTGTTAAGTGGTTACTGGAGCCCATAGACTTCTACAACGTAAATGCGCTACCCATCTTGACATAGAAGTTCTAAGGTCTCAGTATAGTCACAACGGCTGTCCCACCCTTCAAACCGAAACGCATTACTGCTTCACGGCAGAAATAGGCGGGGCGGTGGTACCTACCCGTGCGGACTCACAAGAGGTCCTACCACCAGTTTGAAGTCTCAAATTTGCATTAAGTATGTGCGCGACAAATAGACGAATAACTCAATATCACGCCAACTGATTTCGATGATTATTGTTTTAGTGTATATTAATTTGTTTTGGTATATCTTTTTTTTTCTATTTGAAGTCGGTTTTTATTTTTCTTAAATTTTATGAATTTTATTAAGACATGTAGGAGTCTGTGTACATACAGTCTCTTCTTTATTTCGCGTGTTTATGATTCACTCGTAATTAACATCACAATTGAAACAATAAGAGTTTTATTGTTGCAGCGGCTTACACAGTTATAATGTTATTCACTTTTTTTTTTGTCATGAATTTTAGATGGTAAAAAAATCTTGTGTCACAGACTATCTTAATTTTTTTATCTCTCTTGCTTTCCGGGTTACGCATCATAAAAAAGGTGCGTTCTTAAACGCTACAGATATATATATATATATATATAAAGAAGAAAGTGCACAACGCTAATATTTTTTAAAAATAATGCATAAAATTTACATTAAATCAATAAAGAAAACATTACACATACTACCATGTATTTGATGCACACACGCATGCATACTATTTATTTATTGTCAAACTTTTGTATAGTTACAAATCACTTCAAAGAAAGAAATAGATTCTCAATACGTCTGTAATATTTTTCCTTATGCGTGTTATCTAGGAACCTTTTCAATGAGATCATATATTTTTTTAAATATTTTTTTTAATTTGAGAGCTGGTGATTCTGATATGATTCCGTTTAATTTTATTAAGTTTTTTTTTTATAAAGATGCGTTGTGATGCTATTGTAATCTCTTCATCACCCGGCGTGTGTTTCGAAGATATTGTAGGCTATATAGTGCAAATTATGTACAATATACACTTTAAGTAGCTTCAAAGAATGAAATAGATTCTCAATACGACTGTAATATTTTTCTTATGCGTGTTACCTAAGAACTTTTTTTTTTTAAATATGGTTCATTTTTATGGATTGGTACACCGCGCGTAATTCGTTTCCAAATGATTCTTGTCCACCTGATGGTTGTCTGGAAGAGATCGCTCTTAGCGATAAGACCGGCAATTGTACTTTTTTTGTATTTAATGTATCGCATTGTTTATTTGTTTTTTGGTGTACAATAAAGAATACTCTCTCTCTCTCTCTCTCACTCTCTCTCTCTCTCTCTCTCTTGCTCTCCCTCTCTCTTGCTCTCTCTCTCTCTCGCTCTTTCTCTCTCTCTCTCTCTTGCTCTCTCTCTCTCTCTCGCTCTTTCTCTCTCTCTCTCTCTTGCTCTCACTCCCTCTCTCGCTCTCTCTCTCGCTCTCTCTTTATTTTGAGAGTTGGTGCTTCTGATATGGTTCGGTTTTTTTTTAGTCAGTAGTTTTTAATAGTTGTCTTTTATTGAATGTTTAACTTTAATTGACCGCGTCCTTACCTTTTCTTGCTTTATCTACTTTTTTCTGTTGAATGAAACTTTATGAAATCGTAAAAAAAAAACATGTTTTAGTTTGATAAATGTTTTAAAAATATAGTAACTACCTACATTTTCTTTCTATTAAAACTAAAACTGATATTTTACGCTTCGTTTTGCGTCATTGATTTAATATTCATAAATCTATGACTGACTGACTACAAACTGTATACTATGGGTATTAACTTCAAAACATTATGTATTAGTGTTGGTATTAACATTCGATTATATACACAAAGAACTTCTGCTTTATATCTTCACTGTTCGTTTTCATATTTTGCAACGTTTTCATTAAATTTAGACTTTCAAGGTAGAATGGTAGAATCTTGGTTCTAGAATAACATAGTATGCTCAAATTAGTAGCGACTTGAATTGTTTTTATTTTTATTGCTTAGATGGGTGGACGAGCTCACAGCCCACCTGGTGTTAAGTGGTTACCGTAGTCTATAGACAACTACAACGTAAATGCGCCACCTCCTTGAGATATAAGTTCTAAAGTCTCAATATAGTTACAACGGCTGCGTAACCGTTCAAACCGAAACGCATTACTGCTTCACGGCAGAAATAGGTAGGGTGGTGGTACCTACCCGTGCAGACTCAAAAGAGGTCCTACCACCAGTAATCAAGAGGTCCTACCACCAGTAATCAAGAGGTCCTACCACCAGTAATCAAGAGGTCCTACCACCAGTAAGATAGAAAGTTTTTTGGTACCTACCTACCTGCGGACTCAAAAGAGGTCCTACTACCAGTAAACAAGAGGTTCTACCACCAGTAAGGTAGAAAGGTTTTTGCTTAGTTTATACAAACTGATTAACTACACTTGAGACTACGGAATTACAACGGCATTACAATTAAGACTACTTAGTAAAATATGTTATTCATATAATCTTTATATAACGGGGTTCGTCTTGGTGGGGTGTATCGGGAGCACGTTCGGAAAGGTATCGCCATCCTGCCTATTTCTGCCGAAAATTTCTTCATGTTCTTCGATTAGACGTGTGGGTTATGCGTTACAGATTAAGATATTAATTTTTACTGGTGGTAGGACCTTTTGTGAGTCCGCACGGGTAGGTACCACCACCCTGCTTATTTCTGCCGTGAAACAGTAATGCGTTTCCGTCTGAAGGGTGGGGCAGCCGTTGTAACTATACTGAGACCTTAGAACTTATATCTCAAGGTGGGTGGCGCATTTGCGATGTAAATGTCTATGGGCTCCAGTAACCACATAGGTGGGCTGAAGGCTCGTCCACCCATCTAAGCAATTAAAAAGATATCTATCTCTAAGTTTGAAGTTTCGAAGCGTTCATAATAAAGAATTAAGTGTACAATATGCAATTTTTTTTTCGATGAATGCTCTTGCTTAATGTCAAGAAATACAAGTACTCGTATATCTGAATACACATCGGCCAAAAATAGATTTACTTCTAAAAATAATTGAAAAACATTTTAGTCACGACATCCTTATAAAGAGTTTGCGTGCGTAACTTACACGTCACAATACTGGATCGTAAATATTATTATCAAACTTTATCAAGTCTGTTTGTTTAACTACAGTTTAATTGTGAATGCGAAATGAGCGTTTGGCTGTTCGTTACCTATTTGTTTTTGGATCGGCCTCAATATTTTTTTCATACATGTATGTATATTTGCTAGTTACATACCCGATCCTGTAGACCGAATAGTAGACAGTCGACGTCACCCAAAACACGTCATAACGGATCCTCCTGATCCATTAACGGTGCTTTTAGGTACCACAAGCACCGGTCACCGTCCTCATTGAACCCATCGCTTGCGACGAGCGTATTAACCCACAGACATAGCCCACTGAGTTTCTCGCCGGATCTTCTCAGTGGGTCGCGTTTCCGATCCGGTGGTAGATTCTGCGAAGCACTGCTATTACTAGGGCCAGTGCTAGCACCTCTCTGGTTTGAGCCCCGTGAGCTCACCTACACGTTAGGGCGAAGCTGACATAGCCTCTCAAGGCTATCAGCATAGGTAGGAAAAAAAAAGTTGGTCCGAACTTTCGGACCGTACATTTAGAGCGCTAGACGCGTTCCTGATAAATCATATCGGCAATATCTTGCATAGTCTTGCACCGTCTTGTCTTGATGAAGTCTATAATTGATCTGTAAACGATGAAAATTTTATCATCTATGTATAGAAAATAGAAGAATTGCAATTATTTTTAATTGGCTTCGTTGATTAAGCTATAAGACGCGCCTGAGGTAAATGGACCAGGACAGCAAAGTCATCTCTTAAACTTGAAATCTACAGATATTGTACAATATAAGTAGACATGCTTTAAGAAATGCCGACTTCAAATAAAAAATAATAATTCCAAAACAAATTAATAGACACTAAAAACATCGAAATCGGTTGGCGTGATAGTGGGTTATTGAGTTATTCATCTATTTGTCGCGCACGTATTTAATGCAAATTTAAGACTTGTATGGTTTTCTCATGGATACCATTATCAGAACTGTACTAAATTGTAATGGGATCACACGGAAAGCGTCAGCTTCCTAATAAAAAAGAATCATCAAAATCGGTTCACCCAGTCAAAAGTTATGAGGTAACAAACATAAAAAAAAACATGCAGTCGAATTGAAAACCTCCACCTTTTTTGAAATCGGCTAAAAATATATTAAAGCGTTTAAAAATATTTATGATATCACGTTATTTGTATTTTTAAGATTATAGTAATAAAACACATTCTTATTTGCGTCGATTTAAGACGATTTAAATTAAAATATTCGATAAAGATCATTCGAATAAGCACTTCCGCTATTAATACGATAATAATATGCATTCATCGCGACTCGTTACCGGATAAATTATAGTCTGTTCCGATCACAATTAACTGTCGAAAGTAATGTCTTTTAAATATTATTAATTATTTCGTAAGTTGTTTTAATATTACTTAAAACGACAACAATTATATCAGTTGGATCGAAAATAATAATGAAGCATGTAGTGACGGTAATTATTTCTATGACATGTAACAAGTAATGCTTACCACTTTCTTATTCTTCTTCCTAGCGCTTTCCCGGTCTGAAGCCGGGGTTCGCTTTCTTAATTAAGCTCCTTTTTATTTTTTTATTGCCCTTGTAGGCAGACGAGCACATGGCCCACCTGATGGTGAGTGGTTACCGTCGCCCATGGACTTCGCCAATGCCAGGGGCAGAGCCAAGCCGCTGCCTACCGCTTAATACTCTCCACAAGCCTCGTTTGAAGAAGGACATATCATAGCGCTCGGGAAACATCGTGGAGGGGAGGGAGCTCATTCCATAGCCGGATGGTACGTGGCCAAAAAGACCTCTGGAAATGCACTGTTGATGACCGCAGTGGCTCCAGGTAGTATGGATGAACTCTACTCCGGTATTGTTTGTATCCTTTGCCCGGTCTACGGCATCCTTTTGTGTGAGGTTATTCTTCCTCAAATCCACCCTTACTATATTCAACTAACATTTCTTAGGCCTACCGTCGGATCTTGCAACCGGCGCGTAGGTACGTAATGCTTACCATCCATATGCATTATATTACAATTTGCTTGTGGTGATGTTTTACCAATGGAATGTGGAAGGCATTGGGGAAGGCCTATGTCCAGCAGTGGGCAGATAAAGGCTGATGATGATGATGATGTTTTACCGGCAATAGGCTCTCGAGGAACGACCGCGTATCGATAGATCACGTCGCGACGTACCTTGACTTGACAGTTCTTTTACTCCACTCCGGTGAGGAAATTTTTCGAAGGACGTTTGAGTGGAGTTTATTTTTACGATCGAGCATACCAAAACACGTGTTGGAGGTTGAGTCGAGTTGAGTTAAATCGAGTGAACGACTAAAGATACGGAGGTGAGTGTGGGTAAATTTCCCAGAAAGCGGACCGGCCACTTGTTGAAGGACATGAGAGTCCGTTAGATGCCGGCCGGATGGTGTAGTGGACGGTCTGTGGACTGATAGATAGATAGATATTTTACTGATGGTAAATCTATACAGGTTACTGCCATTAATCTACCTATTTCTGCCGCGAAAAGGTCCAGTAATGCCTATCATATCAGTTCCAGTGCAATCAAGACTGACAATGGGAAATTAGGAAGATATGATTTCGGGACTTAAATCATAACACACTAGGGTCCTTCTTGTTTGAAAACTGGTGCTCATTCGTCGGTATTTATAAAAAACCCATAGGCATGGTCATGGCCGGCACATACATCTAATGCTGCATAGGCGTTAAGGCATATTAGTGATGGTAATGTTGTAAAATTGTTACATATCGGCCACAAACCTTGTTGAGAGTATTTAAAGATTTAAAAATAATCCCGGCAATTTGGCAATTTGGTTGCGGCAACAGCTTTACTTGGATGTGGATGGAACATGATATTCCCTCAACGCACATATGTACGCACGCATAAGTTGTTACGAACGCTCATGGTAAACAGCTTAATCAAAATGTACATAGACATCAATGTACAATTCATTATAGACGCTACGAATAACGTCATCTAAATATTACAAAAGACAGAATCCGCTATTGTTTTCTTATGTAAATGTGAAATAATAAAAATAAAAATTGGCAAATGAAGTTACGAGTGTTACAAGATGGTGTAACGTTGCTTCCTGGTGTCAGATTTTGACGAGACCTCGGCTTTGCAAATTGGTTTCTATTCTTAGAATGTTATTGTGTTACCTACTAATGCAATCTTCTTTCCTGGCTCCCGGCTTTTTTAGCAATGTTTTTTTTTATGATTAAAGGACTACTGGTGGCCCGGAGGCCTTTCCAGTTTCACCAGGACAGGAGAGCGAACACGGGATAAGCTAGAATGGGTAGGATTTGCTAACAGCTACCCGAGCGCCTCCAAAGCAGCGCTGCTTTCAAAAGCAGCTGCTTCGCGAATGAATCTACTACCGCATCGTAATCTTTTTTTATTTTATTGTCTTAGTAAGCAAACGAGCGAATGGTTCACCTGATGGTGAGTGGTCACCCATGGACTTCAGCATTGTCAGGGGCATAGTCAAGCCACTGCCTACCGCTGAAAAAATCCGTTGAGTAACTCAGCGAGCTGATTAGGTTTCCGGGGACCCTGAGCCTGCTCCTAGTGTTAGAGCTGAAGGGGGGGGGTGTGATAGAAGTATGATTTGAAAGATGTATGCTTTTTCTATGAAGGACTTTTGCAGACATGTCATCTGTACCAACTATCCTTCCTGTAGTAAATAGAAGAAATATGTAGGAAACATGCTAGAGACCTGCTCGGGACTAATTTTGGAACTATATCCAGGATTTATCATATTCTGGTTACTCTCTTATCAAATACTTACGGCAGGAATTAAAAACTTAAGATTTAACGAGATAGGAAAAATATTACTGGTATCAAAACGTGCTGTTAATTTCATTATTTGGGTTTGAAGGGTGAGACAGGCATAATGCAATAAAATTCAGCCTACGAATATGGCATAGTCGTATGCTCTGATATGGGTGGTGGCATTCACGTTGTGATATCTTTAGGCTCGGTTCAACTACTTAATTACAAAATAGCTGACAATTCTGCTACTGTAAACGCATCCCCCTGCCCGTTGGACCGATGACTTGCGGCAATATGCTGGGAGAGATTGGATGCGGAAGGCGGAGGATCGTTCATTGTGGCGGACTATGGGAGAGGCCTACATCCAGCAGTGGAGAGATACAGGCTGATGATAAAACGCATGATGAGGAAGGTGCTTGTAGAGATCACGATTGCAGATTTATTTTGGTTGATTTTCTTCTATGATCCATACGCCACACCTTGTATTGAACAGATATAAGTAGGACATAGTCCATAGCCCAGATAAAGAACACAGCCCATGGTGAGGAACATATTATTATGAGCGGAAGACAGGATTGTATTATATCTTGGTACTTTAATACCTTAATCTTAATACGTACTCACTTAACAATCAAGTACAATAGAAGTTATATAAAATTTACGTAGTTAATCAATCAACTTTTATAGAATTCGATTTGACCACAAAAGTATCGTTTAGCTCTACTCATCTTGTGTGACAATCTGGCCTTCATTTAAGATTGGTTTACTAAGTTTTCTTTTGTGATTAGTTAATAGCCCTTAACTTTTATGTTCGTCCTTTTAAAATTTCAGTAATTATTTATATCCAATGGACTTAGGGAAGACTTTTTGGAAGGGTCCAAAAATCGATTCTGATTTTCTTTCGATTCGTATTCAGATTTCTATAAATTTCAACTCAAAAGTCTGTAATGTGTTATAAATACACATTTAAATATGAAACAAAACATTAAATAAACAAAATAACACTAGACAACGTAATATGATTCTTCACGTTCGCGATTGAAACCCGGTTGCATAATCTTTGAATGTTCTAGACGAAAATATTGAATAGTTTTTCATTAAACTCTAAACTGATTGCAATTCGTCTTAACGGAGGTAAGCTAGCTTCAAACGCTGGATAGTAATGATGTTAACTGACTATTTAGGCTTACAGACTTAAGTTTTCATTTGCTGAGTTACAAAGGCACGTCGTGGTAGATCAGAAATAATATATTTCAAATACAATTCTTAAAATAGTATAATTGTTACCCGATAATAACCCGCTTACACTTTTTAATAAGATTAACAAACAACACAGCCTATTAGCAACGTCAGTAAAAGAAGAAAATCCAAGAAAAACACGCAATCTTTCAAAATTCGCTGAAATATTTGCTATTTTGGCAATGTATGTCACTCGATATGAGTCATACCGCAGAAATAGATGCACAATTTTGCGGAAACAGCGTTTTAGAAATGATTCACATCGAAAACGTGAGGTTCAGTTTGTGTTTATTCGATTTGACGAGTCGTAGACGCAAGTCAAGGCCGTTATAAGTTTTAATCTAGTATTTTTTTTTTATCGCCCTTGTAAGCGGACGATCTCGAGAGGCTGATCGTGACTGGTAAGGTAGATGGGAAAAGACCTCGGGGGCGCAGCCCGATACGTTGGTCCGACCAGATCCACACCGCTCTTGATTCCACGTTTCACAACGCCCTCCGCACCGCCAGAGACAAGAATGGATGGAGAAAGATCGTGCGTGCGAAGGTGATACAAAAGGGTGGTCACGACCCTCAGCAATGAGGAATAAGCGGACGAGCATACGGCTTACCTGATGGTAAGTCGTCGTGGCCCAAATGATAAGACGTCCGGTGCATTCACTGGTGGTAGGACCTCTTGGGAGTCCGCACGGGTAGGTACCACCACCCCGCCTATTTCCGCCGTGAAGCAGTAATGCGTTTCGGTTCGAAGGGTGGGGTAGCCGTTGTAACTATACTGAGACCTTAGAACTTATATCTCGAGGTGGGTGGCGCATTTACGTTGTAGATGTCTATGGGCTCCAGTAACCACTTAACACCAGGTGGGCTGTGAGCTCGTCCATACATCCAAGCAATAAAAAAATTAATAAAAAAATTGTATCTAGTGATTCACCGGTGTTCGAGTCCCGCAGGCGGGTACCAATTTTTCTAATGAAATACGTACTTAACAAATGTTCACGATTGACTTCCACGGTAAAGAAATAACATCGTGCAATAAAAATCAAACCCGCAAAATTATAATTTGCGTCATAGCTGGTGGTAGGACCTTTTGTGATTCCGCACGGGTAGGTACCACCGCCTTGCCTATTTCTACCGTGAAGCAGTATTGCGTTTCGGTTTGAATGGTGGGGCAGCCGTTGTAACTACCTATATACTGAGACCTTAGAACTCATATCTCAAGGTGGGTGGCGCATTTACGTTGTAGATGTCTATGGGTTCCACTAACCACTCAACACCAGGTGGGCTATGAGTTTGTCCACCCATCTAAGCCATAAAAAAAACTTACCGTTAAAGCTACCGTTAAATTTCATCCTAACGCCCAAGCCGGTGAATAACACATCCTTACCTACTTTTGTCGCCAAAGACTTGGACTTAATGTATCAAGGTGAGGGACTCGAACACAACCATTTTTAACCATTTTTACCATCGCACCGCCCGCCACCGGAGTAGAGTTCATCCATACTACCTGGAGCCACTGCCGTCATCCACAGTGCGTTTCCAGAGGTCTTTTTTGCCACGTACCATCCGGCTACGGAATGAGCTCCCCTCCACGGTGTTTCCCGAGAGTATTAAACGGAACGCAGCGGCTTGGCTCTGCCCCTGGCATTGCTGAAGTCCATGGGCGACGGTAACCACTCACCATCAGGTGGGCCGTATGTTCGTCTGCCTACAAGGGCAATAAAAAAAAAAAAAAAAAACCCTACTTCAAGCGTCTACTGCAAAAAAAAAAAATACAAAAGAAAAGCTTTATTTAATAGTTCATCGTACTAAATATTATTAACGAAAGGCAAGTCGCGGACTGTAGTTTGCACGGCACCTTAATTAAAAATACGACATGTTACGTACAACTTGCATTAAATTTAAATTAGACACTAAATGTGAGATTTAGAACATGTTTTTTAAGTGTCGTATCGTGCGAGAATTAATATTATTGTTTGGGTTTATTTTGCGGGAGACCAGCACTATCACTTGGCTAGACTGTCTATATAATATAAGATTGGGAGTTATTTAAATCCACCAATATGAATATGAGTGACTTAAGCCTGCTTTTATTTATGTGTTGGAAGTTTTGTTATAGCTTTGGCAAATGAATCTTTTTCAGAAGTCATAGACATCATTAAAACTGTTTCTTTTTGTTTTTGATTTAACTTATGCTTGCGATTTTTTTTTTATTTAATTATATAATGTCAGACATTTTCAGTCGTTGGCTAGTTAATTTCAAAATGTTAACTCTCGTTTATAATAAAATTGTGAGTAGTGAATTATCTCAGTGTCACTTTATATTCAGTGTTTATTTTTCGCATTCCGTCCGTTCGTTAAGTACTGGAGGTCCTCCATTACGCTGTTGAATTAATTCTATTGTATTCAATCTTTAGGCGTTTGAACAAGTGTGTTCGATCGATATTGCGATTTTAAAAGTCGTTGTCATTGACACAAGAGTTATTGTACGTACATTTAAATGTACTAGTGGTCCCGCAGTAGTCGAAATTCGACTATAATTAATTGAAATTATAAGTTGGTACACTATTTTGATTCTATTTTCAAATTATACTTTTATACTTCTAATGTATACTTATATAATCACAAATTTTGCCAAGACTGCACTATAGAAAAATATTAATAAAACAAACAATATTTAATCTATTCTCAATTTGACAACAAATGTCAAGAACAAAAGTTTGACAATAAATAAATAGTATGCATGCGTGTGTGCGTCAAATACATGGTATGTAGTGTGTGTAATGTTTTCTTTATTGATTTAATGTAAATTTTATGCATTATTTTTTAAAAATATTAGCGTTGTGCACTTTCTTCTTTATATATATATATCTGTAGCGTTTAAGAACGCACCTTTTTTATGATGCGTAACCCGGAAAGCAAGAGAGGTAAAAAAATTAAGATAGTCTGTGACACAAGATTTTTTTACCATCTAAAATTCATGACAAAAAAAAATGTGAATAACATTATAACTGTGTAAGCCGCTGCAACAATAAAACTCTTATTGTTTCAATTGTGATGTTAATTACGAGTGAATCATAAACACGCGAAATAAAGAAGAGACTGTATGTACACAGACTCCTACATGTCTTAATAAAATTCATAAAATTTAACAAAAATAAAAACCGACTTCAAATAGAAAAAAAAAAGATATACCAAAACAAATTAATATACACTAAAAACAATAATCATCGAAATCAGTTGGCGTGATATTGAGTTATTCGTCTATTTGTCGCGCACATACTTAATGCAAATTTGAGACTTCAAACTGGTGGTAGGACCTCTTGTGAGTCCGCACGGGTAGGTACCACCGCCCCGCCTATTTCTGCCGTGAAGCAGTAATGCGTTTCGGTTTGAAAGGTGGGACAGCCGTTGTGACTATACTGAGACCTTAGAACTATATCTCAAGATGTGTGGCGCATTTACGTTGTAGATGTCTATGGGCTTCAGTAACCACTTAACACCAGGTGGGCTGTAAGCTCGTCTACACATCTAAGCAATAAAAAATAAAAAAACTTATATGGTTTTCTCATGTATACCATTATCAGAACTGGACTAAATTGAAATGGGACCACACGGGAAGCGTCAGCTTTCTAATAAAAAAGAATCATCAACATCGATTCACCCAGTCAAAAGTTATGAGGTAACAAACATAAAAAATAAACACACAGTCGAATTGAGAACCTCCTCCTTTTTGAAGTCGGTTAAAAGTATATTATTAATTGGAAATTTTTCAGCACCTTGCTTATCGGAGTTTGATTGTTGAAGTATGTGTTTTTCATATTACTATTCTTATTTCTATGGTTATTCATGACTGTGTATATGTAATATCTTGCTATTACGTTAGAGTTAGACAAAAAAGGCTTTACTTGTCTTCTGGGAGCGTTTTACTTTTGAGGTCGCGAACGCTTCCGTGTGATGTGACTTGGCTGCCAGATTAGTGTATGCAGTGTTTATTAGTACAGTTCTTGAAAAGTGAGACAGATCTTTTCTTAAATCATACTGTTTTTTTTTTTTGGTTAGATGAGTGGACGAGCTCACAGCCCACCTGGTGTTAAATGGTTACTGGAGCCCATAGACATCTACAACGTAAACGTGCCACCCACCTTGAGATATAGGTTCTAAAATCTCAGTATAGTTACGACGGCTGCCCCACCCTTCAAACCGAAACGCATTACTGCTTCACGGCAGAAATAGGCAGGGTGGTGGTACCTACCCGCGCGGACTCACAAGAGGTCCTACCACCAGTAAATGTATAAATACTATTTTAATAACACAGTCCAAAAATTATTATGTTCGAATTTTAAATCTATGTTTCTCGTTAGAATATTCTAGAAGATTTTATTTTCTTTTTACGCGAATCTTTGTCAAATAGCATTACGCAAGCTCTTATTGGTCGATTGTCTGGACTCTTTAGATATCAAATGAAGCGTGATAATGACAGCGTAATGCTTCTGTAATAGAACAATATTTAGCCTATTTAACAATATCTATACAGATAATAAAAAGGCAATAATAGCAGTGAAGGACCAAACTGGACGCATTCCTTTACAAAATCAAAAGGGTTTAAAACTATTTCACCAATTTACAAACACGATATAAGACTTGCAGCTGACAATAAACACACCGATACCTCAAATGCAATTTAAAAATTAATAGAGTGATAAAATCAAAACAACTTACTGTTCAAAACAAGAAAATTTGACTATTGGCCAATATTTTAATTATTAGAAGAACCGACTTTTCAAAACATAAGCTTTTTAATTCGGTTTTAATGATATTTTGATTCAGCGTTAGAAGGAATGACTGCGTCATTTTATTAGTCGCGAAAAATATGTCCAAACAAAAATAAATAAGCAGCACGTACGGAAGTCGATGAACTGAACAATATGGGTTGGTATAGCTTTTTTTATTGCTTAGATGGGTGGATGAGCTCACAACCCACTTTCTTTTAAGTGGTTACTAGAGCCCATAGACATCTACAACGTAAATGCGCCACCCATCTTGAGACATAAGTTCTAAGGTCTAAGTATATAGGTAGTTACAACGGCTGCCCCACCCTTCAAACGGAAACTCATTACTGCTTCACGGTAGAAGTAGGCGGGGTAGTGGTACCTACTCGTGCGGTCTCACAAGAGTTCCTACCACCAGTAATAAACTGAATGCTACCACTCTTTTAATGGGATTGTGTAGCGTCGGTATTCTATTGGACTTTGTGCTTGGAGCCCGGTGTCTCTACTTGGTGCCATTTACCTTGCTTCAGGCTGCGTTTTGAGCACGTCTGCTCGACATTTCCAGTAGGTAGTATACTTAAGCACAGCACTTAATATAGTTTTTTCCTAACTATTCTAGTAACCTCTAGGGGTTATTCCAGATTCACAGAACTAGAAACTCTTACACAACCTTTCGAGAACCGCTTACGAAAGATATTTTCCGCAAGTTTTCCGACATCAAGCGAGCTTTGAAACTTATCGAAAGTTTATGTTTCGGTTTGTTTCGAAGTTTCACAAGAGGAAAGCCATTAGGTAGTTTCGGCACGTCCATGAACACGTGCTCTTTTATTGAGCAAATTCTGAGTCAGTTCAAATGCTTAGGTTGCGAATTAAAGATAGACAATTTTTAGTGATAACTAGCTGACCCGGCAGATCTTGTAGTGCCTCAATCGATAAATAAAATCCGTCCGCCGGTGGACACATCCAAGGAAAAACAAAATTGTTATTTTTATTTAATTCTGAGCATTTTCATATTTTTTCTACCTTTTAAACCTTCTCTGGACTTCCACAAATAATTCAAGACCAAAATTAGCCAAATCGGTCCAGCCGTTCTCGAGTTTTAGCGAGACAAACGAACAGCAAATCATTTATATATATATATAGATTAAATATATTTGCAGGTCCGAACATAGGTTTTTTTATGTAATAAAATATTAAATTAAATCAGTGTAATCTTAACTATGTGAAATTGATAGATAAATAAGCCTGCCTAATTTTATACTTTACACAGATTATATCTCTCAAACCCATATTTAATTTTCCTAGTGAGTTCCAAGCTTCAAAATCGAGATACAGTATATAAGTGTAGGAATACCTTATGGCGACTGGACAGGTATTATATTTAACTAAGCTATATTTAACAAGTTAAAATTTAGTGCATTAGTTTAAAGTCTTTACTTGTTTGAAGTTTGTACAAATGTTAGCTTGATTTCGAGATCACTTTTGTTCCGGAAAACTCTAGATACTTGTGGCAAAATACGATAAGGAATATAACGAAATTAAATAAATAAACTTAAAGATTAACATACAAACTAGATATACTACAAACTGTGTAGATTGAAAGTGTTGCTAATGTCGAAGTAATATGTATTCGATCTAGGATCAAGAATACACAAATGTCTACGCAGTTCGCAAATATCAAATGTAAAATATATTTTTACTGGTGGTAGCACGTCTGGTGAGTCCGCACGGGTAGGTATCACCACCCCGTCTATTTCTGCCGTGAAGCAGTTATGCGGTGGGGCAGCCGTTGTAACTATATTGAGACCTTAGAACTTATATCTCGAGGTGGGTGGCAATTTACATTGAAGATGGCTATGTAACAACACCATATGCTCCGGTAACCACTTAACACCAGGTGGACTGTGAGTTCGTCCACCCATATAACCAATAAAAAAAATTAAATAATAATAAATTATTTTTTGACCGACTTTAATCTCGAAACAAGAATTCGCAGATAACAAATTACTCATTCTATGCACTAATAAATTTGAATTCAAGAATTAAACGCCTTCATTTTCCATCACCATGTTTTATGGGCTTATTATTATACCTAATGCTTGTAGTACATCATAAGTGCTTATTTAATTCTTTCCGCATATTGTTCATCGCAAGTATTGTCTTGAATTAAAAATTTCCAAACGACGACCGGGCGGTTGAGGACAATTGCGTTCTAAGAGTTAACATCTATCTTATTTTTCTTACTAAAAAATATTCGAAAATAAGCTTAGACGTGTAACATAGATTAATAGATTAGTAGTCAATTTAATCACTAGCAATGGTTCATATAATTGTATATCTTAGGGTTTATGATGACGAATGATGATTACATAAATATCAGAGTGAGGTAAAAGAAACAGAAAAAAATAATAGCTTAAAAAAACTACCAAAATACGATTTTATAAAAAATCCAACTAAAAAATAGAAAATAAACTTTAATAAATTTGAATTAAAAATAGTGGAAGAAAAAATGATGTTATTGTAAAAAAGCGTAGCTATTTAGGCATGTTGCTTTTTCATGTTTGAGGCTATTTAAATTCATTTTTCGCTAATTTCCAATTATTCAATCGTCATGCAACTTCATAGCATTTTGATTCTTTATTTGGGATAGAAAGATAAGGTGGCGATCTTGATAGTGGAAGCTCTTGGATGAAAAATGAAAAGTTAGAATTCGAACGCGCTCGAGAAAGAAAATGAGCTAACAATTAAGATGCTGAAACAAATTACATAACATTTTCGAAGCAGTTCCATTAAAATTACAATTAAAAAACTAAAATACGTTAGGTTTTATTTATTTATTTTTATTGCTTAGATGGGTGGACGAGCTCACAGCCCACCTGTTGTTAAGTGGTTACTGGAGCCCATAGACATCTACGACGTAAATGCCGCCGCCCACCTTGAGATATAAGTTCTAAGGTCTCAAGTATAGTTACAATATGGGTGCGCAATTTCGAATCACTGCTTTTTGCTTAAGCTGTTCTTCGTACTAATTAGCGATGGCTCCTTAGAATGAATGTTCAAGTAGCTGATATCACGTAACGCGTGACGTCCAACTGACCTACCGTGGGATATCTTTCGTGGTATTGTATTATAAAAATGAAACATACTTCAAAAACGGTGATCATTTTACCGCGCGTTTTTTTTAAATTGTTCATTCGTTACTATGGAAATAATGTAGTACAATAAACGTGTGAAGTCGTCGTGGCCTAAAAGATAAGGCGTCCGGTGCATTCGTGTTGAAGCGATGCACCGGTGTTCGAATCCCGCAGGCGGGTACCAATTTTTCTAATGAAATACGTACTCAACAAATGTTCACGATTGACTTCCACGGTGAAGGAATAACATCGTGTAATAAAAGTGAAACCCGCAAAATTATAATTTGCGTAATTACTGGTGGTAGGACGTATTGTGAGTCCGCACGGGTAGGTACCACCGCCCTGCTTATTTCTGCCGTGAAGCAGTAATGCGTTTCGGTTTGAAGGGTGGGGCAGCCGTTGTAACTATACTGAGACCTTACAACTTATATCTCAAGGTGGGTGGCGCATTTACGTTGTAGATGTCTATGGGCTCCAGTAACCACTTAACACCGGGTGTGAGCTCGTCCAACCATCTAAGCAATAAAAAAAAAACGTTACTTTGATTATTTGCACTGACTGGCGAAACCCTCAGAAAACTTACCTTTTGTTTCTAACTGATTTTATCTAAGTGTAGCGCAAGCTTTATGGTGTTGAATACGGATCAGTTCCAAAGGATAGCGCTTTAAACAAATACATGTCCTTTATTTACTTTTGACGTGACAACGTCTTATAATTCGATGGAGCCGGCTGCACGCACGAAAAAACATGACTCATTGAGGCGTTCCATTTAAGGCTTGAAGTGCAAGCGAGAGCGCGCAACGAGCGACAAAGAGGCACTATCGGCCTTCGCGTTCGGCAGCGTTCGACATCTGTCTCTCTCCTACTTGAGTGAGCGATGCATCCGCGTGGACAGCTGCTATAAAATAATACATTTACATGTTTTCGTCAAGTATGAAGTTCAGTGAAAAGTGAATGTGGGGTCAATTGTCCATACAAAATATCTATCAAACAAATAAAATTAAAATTTTCTTTTGAAAAATGAAACCATTCCATCAGTATTTTCTTATGACGTTGTTACATTCAACTATCGTCAGTAAACCGACTTTACAGACAACCGGTTTTTTATTGCAAAGATGATTGACGACCGAAGCTCTAGATAAAATATAGGTGGATAAAAAACAGAGAAAAGTGAGTGAGTACATGAGAGAGTCGTGATCCCAACGAAAAGGGAATGATTGAGAAGAAGACAATTCAACGACCCCTTAGCTCATCTGTTATTAACTGGTTACTGGAACCCAATATCACAAATATTGAGTCTCAATTTATTTCAATTAAAAGCAGACCACGCGGTTGCTTCGTGTTGAAAAAAGGGACAATAGTTTACATCTACAAGTTAGCATAGGTATTACCGCCTGAGCCCACATCTTTATACCTTCTTCTTTTTCTCCACCTTATCCCAGTAGGTGGGGTCGGCACAGCTAATTTTATCTTCCATTTTCTTCTATCAGCCGCCATCTCAACACTCACTCCTCTCTCTCTCATATCGTCATTCACACACTCCATTCATATCTTCTTTGGTCGACCTCTTCCCCCTCTACCTTGCACTACCATTTCGATACATCTCCTAGTCACATGCATCTTCTCACTACGCATCACAAATGTCCATACTACGCTAACCGTCCGCTCTTTATACCATTCTTTTATAAAAGGTTTTATAATAATATAATGTGATGCCTGCTTCTCTGAGCAACACGTGGCAAGCTACGTATGGCACTGCGAAAACATTCGGTACAAGTCATAAGAGACCATTTTTATATTAGATTTTAAGAAATGTCACAATGACTCTAATACAATCTTATAGGAGAGTAGAATAGAGTTTGGTAGGCAGCGGCTTAGCTCTACTCCTGGCTTTGCTGACGTCCATGGGCGACGGTAACTACTCATCATCTGGTGGGTCGTATATCTATCTGCCTTTGTAGTCAAAAAAAGAGATTTCGAGACATACCACTTTGAAAGCACGGCGAGTGAAATAATGAAAGGATTCCTTCAATTAAAAGCGGTAAGGTAACTTAATCTTCACGTAATAGAGTTTATATTTGTTTGGGATGGAAGGTTTGTGGTGGGCTCGGATTACGATATACGTAGGGTGCTACGACCGTAAATGTCTGTTCGTAATCACACCGTTTAAAGAATGCTGCTGCCTATTCTCTGAGGGATCTTTTAGTCAGCTTCTGTAACAGCCACGGGCAGAGATAAGCTGGTGCTGCGTGGTGTTGGTAGATTCTAGGACGCTACCACGAAGCCATAGAATTTAGAATAATTCGACAAAACTGGACAGAAAAATATTTGAAGCCTATTGGAACAGTTTTAAACCAAACTAAAAAAAGTTGGAACTAAAGAAATTACAGTTATACTTTCATTTAAATTTAATTTAATAACAGTTCTTATTACTTCTGAGTACTTTACTTAATACGCTTTCAATAAATAGCAAAAGGAATATTTAGATAGACTGTACTTTTAAAGTTAAAGATAAACGATCAGCTTAACAGATCTGATATCAAATGGTTACTGAAACTAGTAGACATCCTGGACGCCACAACGTCTTGAAGAGATGATTGAAGTCTTGATTGTGTGCGTATGTAATTTGTATTACATACACCGTGGTCCCACTATTTGGTCAGAAACACGCGGTAACATTTTGATATAAATAAATAAACAGTAGTTGAAAAACGTTAAGAATATTGGAGAATGCCTTAGGCATTAAATCCTAATGTGCTCTGCGTCAACCCTGTCCCGCCGTCTCAATAGCCCCGACTGGGCTCCGGCCCGGTCCGAGGTAGGGCGCCGGTTGTGAGCGGCAGGAGTTTTTAGTAAGGTTCAACTCCCACATACCCCACCTGCCGCGCGGGTGGGGATTCGGCGATTTTCTCCTGTGGAAAAGGCATTAAATCCGCCAATGTACATTTTACATGAAGTGTAATAAATAAATAAATAAATAAATATATTTACGTTTTCGCTCTTATTAAAATAAAACGCTAACGCTTGTATCCTAGACCTTAATCTCAAAATGACCTGAAATGATTGATGTTAATAACACAATTTTGAGTTCATTCAACATACGTACGCACTTTGATTTATAAGTTCGTAGTTTCTAATTGGCTTCATTAATTCGAATTTATTGCAATACTTTAATAATTTTGTGGTAGTGTAAGGTTTATTGTAAAATAATTAAAACAAAAATAATAAAATGTATCATGTTAAGCTTAAGGCAATTATCGGATTGTTAAATAGCAACACTGTTAGTGGGAGCAATGGCAGTAGTGGGGACGTGGCATAATAAAAAAGGCGGTAGTCTGAAAAAACGACACAGAAATCAGTGTATTGAGTAGTGAGCAGATATCTAAGACTGTACAAGTGGAGTTACAAATAAAGAAGTATTAAGTGAACTATTGCAACCTGTGTATTTATTTACTGGCTCTGGAATATGAGCTTACATCTCAGAAGAGGGATCGCCTCACGTAAGTACATTCTTGAGTTTCTTGTTAATTGGCCGTCATTTTATATTTCGAAAAAAAAGTATAGAAAATGAATTAGAACCGCGCTGACTACGGAGGTAGCTTCAAAGTTTAGCCCGGAATAAAGTAATACGCCATGATTGTGGCATCTTCTTTACTATTTTAATAACTGAGAACTAAAAACTATCTGATGTTATGGTTATGTCACGTGTTTCATTATAACTCAACGTTCAAATGTTTGTTGAGCTAGAATAACATTGTAATTTATGTTATTAATAACAGCGACCATATCGCATTGAGTTTTATGATGCGTGTATATATGTTGTGTACACGTATGTACATATTCTTTAATATCACCTTTTATTTTAGGTGTGTTAATTTGAATGAAATACTGTGTTTCAACCACGAATTTAATGTATAAAGCATAACTAGTTACGAACTTTATATAGTTCTCATTCTACTAATTTTTGCTCGGTGCCCCGCTCGCATGGTCCGTCGATAAAATGCTGCCCATGCTTTTCATTGATATTTTCATTTGGGGTAGGTGAAATAATGTTGATATGGGTCCGATGACTGAGAATTTATAGACAAACAATTGTCCTCTCTCTATCATATTAGTATNCAATTTATGAATATGAGGTCCCCACTGCAGTTTGGAGTCCACTGTTATACCAAGAAATACGGTTGACTCAACAAGCTCCAATGATTCCTCAGAAACAATTACATCACTATCCACTTGTCTCACATTTAAAGATGGTTCATTCAACATACGTACGCACTTTGATTTATAAGTTCATAGTTTCTAATTGGCTTCATTAATTCAAATTTATTGCAATACTTTAATAATTTTGTGGTAGCCACGCTCGTATTTCGTCATTTTATTTAAGTTTTAACGATAATCGCGCCCTTACTAAGGAAATAACGCGATGTTATCGAAAAAAAATCGATTTAAGATTCATTTTTTTATGTCACCTGTTTAGAAACAAGAATGACGTGGTTTCAATATAAAACATATTTTTGTTGATTAATCAGTGTTGATTTTTTTTTCTCGTTAAGGTATTTGTATTTATTTTAATTGCTTACACGGGTGAAGAAACTCATGGCCCGCCTGGTACTAAGTGGCTTCGGCAGCCTATAGACATTCAGTATTAGTTGTATTACGGCTGTCCACCTTTGAAACAACAACCCGTTTCTGTGTCGCGGCAGTAATAGGCAGGCTGAGGGTAGCAAGCAGATGCCTATCCCAGCAGGCTTAAAAGGCGCCCTATCACCAATCAATTATTAATATTAACCTGTTAAAATATTATTATTTTTTGTAAAGTTTATGTGCTCCTTTCAAGGGTATATAAGGTACGCTTATTTTTACAATACGTTCTGAGCCAATTATAATATATTTTGTATTTGTTTTATATATTTTAACTTTAATATTTTGATTCGAAATGTGTTCAGATTGGCGAAGTCGTACGCCATGTAAATTCTCTCTTATTTTATTTATTGCCATTGTAGTAAGACCCGCATAACACCCAACTGATGGTAAATGATGGTCTTAGCGCATGGACATCAACAATGCTAAGGGCAGAACCGATCCGCTGTTTACTGCTAAGGACTCTCCTTATTTTAAACTAAATTGTATGCAACTTTGTTTATACGAAAATTGTTTTTTTTTATTCCTACCTACGCTGATAGATAGCCTTGAGAGGTTATTTCAGCTTCTCCTTGACTTGTAGGTGAGCTCACGGGGCTCAAAAATCGGCTTGTTTTCGGTCAGTGATAAGAATTCGATCACAATATCAGTATATCAGGTTACATTTCAATTTATACATTTTCTGTTTTATTGCCTTTTGTCGTGATGGGGAAAAAATATACAATTGCGTTTTTGATAAAACTATACCTTTGATAATAGGTACCTACCTACTATGCAAAACAAAGAAAATCACTTAAGACGCAGAGAAGAAAGTTGGTCTTCGCCTTTTTATTTATAGACTAGCGACCCGCCCTCGCTTCGCTTCGGAAACATTAAAACACACATGAAACCAAAAAAATAAAATAAAATAAAATTAAAAAAAAGTAGCCTATGTTCATCAGGGACAATGTCAGCTTCTAATGGAAAAAGAATTTTTCAAATCGGTCCAGTACTTTCGGAGCCTATTCGAAACAAACAAACAAACAAATCTTTCCGCTTTATAATATTAGTATAGATTCCGTTTACAAAATATGTAAGAATTTTCTCTCACAAAAGGATTAAAAAATATATTATAAAAAAACACCAGTACACGCATATCATGTAGTAAAATTTCTATTATATAAACACGTGTGATATATGAACATGTGAATATGATATTTGATAAAAACGATAAAGTTACATGCGTTTGGTCACATTTGGTCATGCTTTATGAAAGATTAAACATTTTAGCGATGACTCCGACACTGATGCAGTTTATTCTATATTAGTTCGAATTTATTTTTCATTCTCATTGTGGTTTTGGTTAGCGTAGGGTGTTAAAACTGAATGATAGTTCCCACAGGTTTATACAGTTTATTTGTTCTTTTAAACACAATAATAGTTAACACCACAAGAAGGAGTATAAGTACAACGAGATAGCAACAAAGCTGAAGTTACATAGAAAATTATAGCTAATCGGAAGCAGCGTTATTTAGAGACATATACGTCGTACGTGTCCGTAGTGGCGAGCCAACTGCTCGAACTGCACGGCCGGCAGCGGAGCCGCTCCATCGGGCCGCGGGCGCCGAAGATGCGTAGCCACCACTATATATATATAAAATTTAACTGCTTGTCCGGAAATAATATTATTTAATTTAACATAAAATATATTTTAGACTAAATACAATAACACTATACAATAAAATAAACTTAAAGCTACACAAAATATATACACGCCACATCATTAACTAACAATACATCGGTTCATACTTGGATTCCACATAGACACAGTCCATTGAGTTTATGTATGTAGAATATCCTACAGAGTCTCTATGTAGAGTAGAGTCTATCTAGAGTATTGTCAGTGGGTCGCGATTCCGATCCGGTAATAGATTCTGCGAAGCACGGTTCTTGTTAGAGCTAGTGTTAGCAAATTTTCACAGGATGAACCTGTGAGCTCGTCTTACCCATCTGGGCGTAGCTGAATTTTTTTTAAAGCTTATATGGGTGGACGAGGTTACAGCCCACCTAGTGTTAAGTGGTTACTGGATCCTATAGATGTCTACGACATGAATGCGCCACCCACCTTGAGATATCAGTTCTAAGTTCTCAATATAGTTACAACGGCGGCCCCGCCCTTCAAACCGAAACGCATTACTGCTTTACGGCAGAAATGGGCAGGGTGGTGGTACCTACCCGCGCGGACTCACAAGAGGTCATACCACCAGTAAATAGGCTCATAAGCTACCAGCGAATATATATAACTATGTATGTAAGCTAAGGAAAATATACTCTAATCCTAATATAGATTGAGTTCAAATTTCTTATTGTTCTATTTCTTTACATCCACTTCAATCAATTAGGAGTAGTATTGAAATACCTACGAAGAGCCCACGAGCGCGCTGAATGTTTAATTAGCGTTGATAAGATACGACTATAGATATGGGACATCCCTTTTTTGCAATTTGAAGATCATTGTCAAGTGCCTTATCTGATTGATTTACAATCGTTGCCCGATAAAACTTCTAGATAATGCACTAATCTAAATATTATTAATTTATTTTATTATTTCATGTGAATATAAACCCCGCATCGTTTGGTGGATTCGAAGGATCTATTGTTATGGACGTCGTTTCTCAAATATGGTCACTGTGATATAAATAGCTCAGTTACAGTTTAATCTCGTATTTTTATTATCATCTAATATATAAAATTCTCGTGTCACAATGTTCGTTCCCATACTCCTCCGAAACCGCTTGACCGATTCTCATGAAATTTTTTATGCATATTCAGTAAGCCTGAGAATCGGCTACTATCTATATTTCATACCCCTAAGTGATTAGGGTTATTAACATATATAACCTAACATATATTTTTTTATTTGGAAATTTTTTTTTGTTATAATGAGGTATTATGTGGTTGAATGAGGTTTTGTTATTTTTATTATATATTCCCTCATCGTTCACAGCACTACATACCTCTTTCACTCATTTACTACATCCTTACACACTTACAATAAGTTAGTTTTTTTACTACACTAGAAATTCCCTAGAAATCTTATTTAAGGCAAAACAATGTTTGCCGGGTCAGCTAGTCTAATATATAAAATTCTCGTGTCACAATGTTCGTTCCCATACTCCTCCGAAACGGCTCGACCGATTTTCGTGAATCTTAGCGTGCATATCGGTCAGGGTTGAGAATCGAACAACATCTATTTTTCATCCCCCTAAATGTTAAGGGTGGTCCACCCCCAAATTTTATTTGTTATTTTTTAGACATTTTTTTTTTTTTTTATGATACAGCATAGAAAAATACATACAACCCTAAATTTTTACCCCTCTACGATCAACCCTTATTTTTTATTTGCTAATTAAAAACTTTATTTTTTTTTGGAAAGGTTTTCATTTTTATTTTTATTTTGTCATGAATTAAAATAAAAAATCTGATGTTACTCTCAATTTTTCATCCCTCTATGATCAACCCCTATTTTTTATTTGTTAATTATAAACTTGAATTTTTTGGGAAAGTTTTTTATTTTATTTTGTCATGACTTAAAATAAAAAACATCATATTACTCTCAATTTTCACTTTTATACGATCAACCCCTATTTTTCCATCCCGATTAATATTTTTTTTATTCTATGCACAGATCCGCAATAAGGTTGCAAGATGGCAATCAAATATTATAGTTGTAGTACGATAAATTCTTATTCAGAGTTTATAATTTCAAGTTCCTTTAATTATGATTTTTTTTAAATTGAATTTGATCTCCCACCCTCGCCGGTCGACTACTGATCAACTATCAATCGATCAGCTATCCCCGCCAGGTGTCACCACTCATCCAGCAAACATCACGTAGTAGGGATGAGGACGATGCCGGTCTCCTGACTTACTTCTCACTATACATCATAGATTATACACTTAATATATTTGAGAGCTATACAATACTATACATTTTTCAGCCATGTTTTTTTGGATTTATTTGTGTATCAATATTATGTTCAGTAGGTCTGAGAATCGGCTACTATCTATTTTTCATACCCCTAAGTGAAAAGGGTTGTCCACCCCAAACATTTATTTTTTAATTTAATTTTTTGGATATTTTTTTTTTTGTTTATAATGAGGTATTATGTGGTTAAATGAGGTTTTTTTTCTACAGTAGAATTTCCCTAGAAATTTTATTTAAGGCAACACAACGTTTGCCGGGTCAGCTAGTTATATTCTAAAGTTTTGAATAATAAACAATTTTCGGAATCCTTTAACTATGCTATCTTCGTCCTACGAATTGCGAATCGACTAAAATACTAAAACAGTAACAGTTAATAGGGTACATTAAATATTAAAATACCATTTTGTTTATCTATATAGGTACATATATAAAAATGAATTGCTGTTCGTTAGTCTCACTAAAACTCGAGAACGGCTGGACCGATTTGACTAATTCTAGTCTTGAATTATTTGTCGAAGTCCAGAGAAGGTTTAAAAGGTAGATAAACATGAAAATTCTCGGAATTAAATAAAGTTTAGGTCTTTTATTTATTGACTGAGGCACTACGAGGTCTGCCGGGTCATCTAGTTATAATATAAAATAACACTTCGCGGAACTACATTAAATGCAATACGGATGTGATTAACGTGTTTTTAATTATTCATATATACTTGTAACGCAACTTCTGCCCTTAGGCCAAACTGCACTGCAAATTACGGAATATGCAAATACCTACGTGGATAGTTAAAGGAAAATTTTATGAAAAAGATATTAAAAAAATATATTGTGTGGATGCGTGGACGAGCTCACAGCCCGCCTGGTGTTAAGTGGTTGCTGGAATCCATAGACATCTACAACGTAAGCGTGCCACCCACCTTGAGATATAGGTTCTAAAATCTCAGTATAGTCACAACGGCTGCTCTACCCTTCAGACCGAAACGCATTACTGCTTCACGGCAGAAATAGGCAGGGTGATGGTACCTACTCGCGCGGACTCACAAGAGGTCCTACCACCAGTAAAATGTGACTGACTCGACGGTGCAATAGTTAGCGACCCTGACTATTGCACTGAAGGGCGTGGGTTCGATTCCCACATCAGACAAGCATTCGTGTGGTAAACAGGTTTGTTTGCTCTTTGTCTGGGTATTTATTATCCATAAATATATATTTAAACATATATAAGTGTGCATGTCGATGTCCACTTAAGTGGAGATGGGCCGGACACATCTCACGATACCCAGACAAAAGAAGGACCATTGAAGCCACACGATGGAAATGACCAATAGGGAAAAGGAATGTTGGTCGACAATTAAGACGATGGGCTGATAACATAACACATGTCGCAGGAAACGACTGGATAAAACCAGGCCAAGACAGGGAGCATGGAAAAGGATGGAGGAGGCCTTTACCCAAATAGGGGTCCAAATCTTATAAATAGTACTAATATTAAATAATTAATTAATTTATAAGTAACCTCTTTAATTTTAAGCTACAACTTACTAACAAACATTGTGTTATAAATCGAGAGTGAGATTTGGATTAAATGGCTTTATTATTATTTATTATTATTATTATATTATTAAGTATGTATGTCAGCCTCTGGTATCCATAGCACAGGGAATCCTAATCTGGGACTGGATGACCGTGCGTGAGTTGTTCCCAATTTATTAATATTATTTATTGCACAAACACTTTATTGAATTTGGTAGGTGTATTTTATTAGTTGCTGCTACATTTCGAACGTGCGTTTCTTACTGGTGGTAGGACCTCTTGTGAGTCCGCGCGGGTAGGTACCACCATCCTGCTTATTTCTGCCGTGAAGCAGTAATGCGTTTCGGTTTGACGGGTGGGGCAGCCGTTGTAACTATACTGAGATCTTAGAACTTATATCTCAAGGTGGGTGGCACATTTATGGGCTCCAGTAACCACCTAACACCAGGTGGGCTGTGAGCTCGTCCACTTATTCAAGCAATAAAAAAATTAAAAAAACGTGCTCCCCGAATGTATCATTTTCATCGATTCATTGAAATTATTTGCCGCTTCGCATACCTTAATAGTACTATGAGAAAAACTTTTCACAAAGGGCAAAGAATTGTAACCGATTACATTGATTTGACGAGACGCTTACCAAGATTTTCCAGTTACAGATCTTTTTTTTTTATTTCTCTTGTAGGCAGATAAGGATACGGACTACCTGATGGTGAATTGTTACCGTCACTCATCGACGTTAGCAATTTCAGGGGCAGAGCCAAGCCGCTGCCTACCGCAGCCGATCTTGCAGTGCCGTTGCCACAAGCGGTGTGAACGTGGGTAGTCTGAAGAAGTTTTCAACTTACTTAACATGAATTGTGGTGTAGATATTTAATTTTATTAAACGTAAACACATCGGCTATTGAAACATTCCGGCTATGGAATGAGCTCCCCTCCACGGTGTTTCCCGAGCGCTATGACATGTCCTTCTTCAAACGAGGCTTGTGGAGAGTATTAAGCGGTAGGCAGCGGCTTGGCTCTGCCCCTGGCATTGCTGANATGGAATGAGCTCCCCTCCACGGTGTTTCCCGAGCGCTATGACATGTCCTTCTTCAAACGAGGCTTGTGGAGAGTATTAAGCGGTAGGCAGCGGCTTGGCTCTGCCCCTGGCATTGCTGAAGTCCATGGGCGACGGTAACCACTCACCATCAGGTGGGCCGTATGCTCGTCTGCCTACAAGGGCAATAAAAAAAAAAACATCGGTTGAACCGTTGGATAATACGAACGGAGTTTCAACCTCACGCTGGGAGATGGCATTGACACTGTAATTTTTTTATTTTTTATTTCTTAGATGGGTGGACGAGCTCACAGCCCACCTGGTGTTAAGTGGTTACTGGAGCCCATAAGCATCTACAACGTAAATGCGCCACCCACCTTGAGATATAGTTCTAAGGTCTCAAGTATAGTCACAACGGCTGCCCCACCCTTCAAACCGAAACGAATTCCTGCTTCACGGCAGAAATAGACGGGGTGGTGATACCTACCCGTGCGGACTCACAAGACGTCCTACCACCAGTAAAAATATATTTTACATTTGATATTTGTGAACTGCGTAGACATTTGTGTATTCTTGATTCTAGATCGAATACATATCACTTCAACATTAGCAACACTTTCAATCTACACAGTTTGTAGTATATCTAGTTTGTATGTTAATCTTTAAAGTTATTTATTTAATTTCGTTATATTCCTTATCGTATTTTTCCACAAGTATCTGGAGTTTTCCGGAATAAAAGTGATGTCGAAATCAAGCTAAGATTTGTACAAACTTCAAACAAGTAAAGACTTTAAACTAATGCACTAAATTTTAACTTGTTCAATATAGCTTAGTTAAATATAATACCTGTCCAGTCGCCGTAAGGTATTCCTACACTTATATACTGTATCTCGATTTTGAAGTTTGGAACTCACTAGGAAAATTAAATATGGGTTTGAGAGATATAATCTGTGTAAAGTATAAAATTAGGCAGGCTTATTTATCTATCAATTTCACATAGTTAAGATTACTGCTTCACGGCAGAAATAGGCAGGTCTTCGGTAACCACTCAGCACTAGGTTGACCATAAAAAATACTTATAAAAGATCTGTATCAAGTTTTAAACCACAGATATACATTTTAATAATTGTATACATTCATAAAAACCGTATTTGGCGGCTCGGAGTGCAGCGCGCGTTAATCTTCTTATCTGAGATAGTAAAATCACTAAAAAAACTAACATTTTCAGAGCTTCATCGTATTTTTAATATTAAGTCGAATTTATAACGGTAGACAGCGGCTTGGCTCTGTCCCTGGAATTGCTGAAGTCCATGGGCAACGTCCAAGTCCTTTATAAGTTCTAAGGTCTCAAGTATAGTTACAACGGCTGCCCCACCCTTCAAACCGAAACGCATTACTGCTTCACGGCAGAAATAGGCAGGGTGGTGGTACCCACCCGCGCGGACTCACAAGAGGTCCTACCACCAGTAATTACGCAAATTATAATTTTGCGGGTTTGATTTTTATTACACGATGTTATTCCTTCACCGTGGAAGNCTTCACGGCAGAAATAGGCAGGGTGGTGGTACCCACCCGCGCGGACTCACAAGAGGTCCTACCACCAGTAATTACGCAAATTATAATTTTGCGGGTTTGATTTTTATTACACGATGTTATTCCTTCACCGTGGAAGTCAATCGTGAACATTTGTTGACTACGTATTTCATTAGAAAAATTGGTACCCGCCTGCGGGATTCGAACGCCGGTGCATCACTTCAACACGAATGCACCGGACTTCTTATCCTTTAGGCCACAACGACTCCTAATTATTGATTATTCATTTATTGTACGAAAATACAATCGTAATGATTGTCCCTAAAATATCCACAATACAATAGAAGCATGCGTTATTAAAAGTTGTAATCATCTAAATCCGATCGTATATCTCTAATGTTTGGATTTAAAAAGCTTGTTTGTTTACGCACAGTCTACAATGTGACGTCGATGTGGTGATTTCATAAAACCGGTTCGGAATTTCGTGGATTAACTCTGAACACACCATCGAATATTTTAATTTGTGATAAGTTATGATAAACGAGCGAAAATCAATTTTAAGATCACCGAGTTAAGGACTAAGTTGTTGAACGAATAGATCCGGGCAAATCATGTTTGTCGCGTACAAAAATTAACTTTATAGCAGCTGATCATAAGGTCCAAAGAAGTTTCGTCGTTCGTCTTTTGAGTCAGCGATAAAAAACGGTAGTTTCCGCGATTTGGTATTCAAAAAAGGTCTCCGCAATTACTGTTAAGATTCTAAATATTAACATGTCTTTTTGCTCAAACGGTTCTGAGTTTAAAGCTTTATTTAAACTAGATCGGTTTGGCCACACCTTTTGAAATGGTTCATGTCAGAAATATCATCTCTATCACATAGTCGAAAGGCTGTTGTGGGTGTGTGCAATGAGATCTCTATCTCTAAATTTCGAACTCAATTTCTTTACTTTACTACTCCATTTAACAAGCGACTCTACTGTTTTTGTAGAATTCCAATTCATTAATGAACTAGATTTATTCGAATTAAAAATATGTACATATAAGATTGAAGACTAATGAATATACCAAGTTTTTTTTTAATTACTTCGGTTGCCGGTCAAAGTTGAGGAGGTCAGAATTAGGCTCTGCCGCATCACAGCTGCGGTGTCTCGCGGTAGAGCCTGCGGTGTGTTGACCGATATAATCGCGGATTTTCTCGACAACACCGTCAAGTACCGGTCGAGTGGAGGGGGCAACCACGCTACTCCGGTTACTCGCGACTCGCAACCATTCCGTTTCAAAACCGCTCAGTTGTCATCAGACAACGCGACGAGAAAGACGCGGTCGCTCAGTCCTGCGTGTTCTCGTTTACCTCACGCGACAAACAGTGCAAATCGAAACAATCGAACCAAGTGTTGAGTTGCAAGTGTTTTGTGTTAGTGATGATATATACATGGAACAGTCGACGCTCATGTCTCCGGGACAAGCTCTGATGGGGATGGACGCGAAGGATCGACTCGTGGAGGAGATATTACTCCTAGCGCTGTTCCTTGTGTCGACGGCGGCAAACTCGCTCGCCCTACTCGTTTTCTGCAGGCGACCCGGCCTCAGAACTATATCGAATCGGTAAGTTATCGAACATTAAAATATAATTTAATACAGGACGTTGTAAAACACGTATAGCACCAAGGTTGTTATGACCTGGAATTAATGCAAAAAAAATAAAAATGTCGTCGATCATAATTCGGGGGATAGCAATCAAACTGTCAGATCCGAGACATCGCGTTTCGAACGTAACACATCAAACAAATGAACTAAGTACTAAGGATTAGCGAAAGTGATAATCGACTTTCGACACGACTCGAATGTAGAAAGACAACGCAGCTCTGTTGCTAACGAACTGTTTACTTAGTAACGACAAACAATAGAACAACGATCAACAAGTGAATCGAATAAAGGAATCATCGCGTAAAAAACACACAAAGGCCGACATCAAACAAGCGGTTTAACTTTTTATTTTTGATTTTTGGCGTTCAGCATCCCTAAGTTGGGCTGAAGCCAAGACTCCTGGTATTATTAGACGATTAGTATCGTTGACTCGGTCTACCTGTGCTCTCTGCGTTCCCATACCTTCAGACTTGCGAGCTTCAGTAGAGATAGTACCAAGAAAAATATTTTTTTTGTTTAAATTAAGTAATAGCTTACGATTGCTTTGCTTTGGATATTGTATTTCTATTTCCTCTTGAATTATTTCATCAGTCAATAAGGTCATGCTTTGAACGATTGACATTCAGACAAAAACAAAACAGCTCCGTTACAGTCGTCCACTGTAACTACCGTATCGGGTTATATTATTTGTTTTCTCCAAGAGATTTTTGTACTGAGCGTTCATTATTTTACGTATATTAATGATAATCAAGTAAAGATAAGTCATTTTAATTGTCTTATCCATGTTCGTTGTTAAATTTTCTTTGACTCGAACGCAAACCACGGATGCATTGATTTTTTTGAATTGTAATTGTTGCTTATTATGGATTAAAAAATATCTCAGAAAAAAAAAGAACTGCATTACAATTTTATCTTAAAAACAATCTAAAAACTGATATCTCTAATTATACAATAAATAAACGAATTTAATCTCATTAAGATACTGTTTTTATTTTTTATTGTCTTCAAAAACAGTTTGTTGTAAATTTATTTCCATAAATGTTTAAGATTGGAAGTCCATTAGACGGCGAATGCCAATGAAGTGATTCGTTATTTAAAAAAAAAACCCAAATTAATTCTTAGCCAATTTGTCTTTGGCCTTTCAAGTTCCGGTTAAGGCCATAAACGATCTTCGATCATTCAATGTGATTTAATTAACTTTATTTTGGATGTAGAAAATTATCAATAATCAGTTATCTAACAATTTTTTTCCTACCTAGGCTGATAGCCAGCCTTGAGAGGCTATTTCAGCTTCGCCCTAATATGTAGATGAGCTCACGGAGCTCAAACTGGAGTGTTCCTAACACTGGCCCTAGCAAAAGCAGTGCTTTGCAGAATCTACCACCAGATCGGAAACGCGACCCACTGTGAAGATCCGGCGAGATACCCAGTGGGCTGTGTCTATGGATTAATTCGCTCGTCGAGCCCTTCGTCGCAAGCGACGGGTTCGACAAGGACGGTGACCGGTGCTTGTGGTACCTAAAAACACCTAGCATTATAGAAGTGGATGAATGTACTTTATATCACGTACAAGATACGGGTATTGTGGTCTTTATAGGCACCATTAGCAGCTGTTGATCCTTTACTGCTCATTTCATAATCATCATCATCAGCCCACTAACGGACACAGGCCTCTCCTAATTTACGTGACTCAGCCCGATCTTGACCTCTCCTCATCCGTTTCTTGCCGCCTACTCTTGACAAATCTACGCTCCATCTGTGCAAGAGCGCACCACATTATATTTTACTGACACATGGTCTCAACTTCAGAACCTGTCGGCTCCAGTGCTTGTCAGTTTTACAGCATAAAGGTCCAGTCCTCTTCTCTATATGTAACGAGATATTTGAGGTTCTTCAAGTGTGAAGTATTTAACGTTGTTATTATTAACAAAATATTAAACGTTGATGATTTGGAATGTATCCCTGATGTTGTCAATACTAATTTTCCTTTTACGAGCGGTCTTGAAGAGCTGGAAATACAAAATGAGCTTGAACTTAGGATTTTAAGATATTTAGTGGCCTATGAACAATAATAAACGGTCTTTTTAAAAACACATTGCAAAAATTTTATTGTGTCGCCTAAAATAGCGTCTCGAATGATAAACACACACACACAATTGACACAAACAAACTAATAACAAAAAACAAAGGAGAGTTCGAAAAATTACATTAATGTTTACATCCGTCTTAGAAATTCTACATCAAAACCGGCTGACAAAAGTTCCACCAAAAACTTGGATCTTAACACAGCTTTTTCCCTCTCTGTCCCTTTATCGGAAGTAAATTCGATATGTCTTGCTCTTCAAGTCATATATCCTGATCAGTATCAACAAGATAAAAAAATGTGAAATTAATAAACAAAAAAAAATCGGTTTTCTGTTTAAAACTGTTTTTTTTATTTCAGTTTTTAAACCAGGTTTAATTTTTTTTTCCACTAAACGTACGTTTGTAACAAGGCAACCAACATAAATCGATCAATCGACTCCGTGAATGTACTAAAAGACTTTGTTTGCTTGTATTCCGTTTAGTTGCGGATTAAAATCGGCACGTTAGTCTATAAACACGTTGTTTATTCTCNTGTATTCCGTTTAGTTGCGGATTAAAATCGGCACGTTAGTCTATAAACACGTTGTTTATTCTCCGTGAAAGTAACAAGGAAACGACTTTGTTTATTCGGTCGTTAAAAAAAAAAAAAAAACACGAATCTGGAACGTGATCGCCTTTTGGGATTTTTATTCAAATCCCAAAAGCAAAGAGGATAATTGTTGTTAAAAACGTTACCGCGCTAATTGTTATGTTGCGTGATTAATTTATCTTTATTCTGGGTGTCGCGACCTAAAGATCAATTATTTACTTATTATTAAAATTTTCTCGCATATCTACTATTTCTTGGAAGCAATCGTAGGTTGAAAAACACAAAATCACGACTAAAAAAAAACAAAAAAAAAAAACCGAAACATTTTTTTTATCTTTATCTTTTAAGCTCAAGCAATAAAATTTAAGTTAGTGTAGTTAAAATTCATTAACATGCGTAGATGATGCAATGCGGTAGCTTCGGATTGCCATTAGAATCCGCACAAACAATAAATAATGGATCTTGGCGAATTAACGTACACAATTCAGTAGATCAAAGAGTCACGAGTGTGGGGCCGCATTGGACATCGAATAGAACCAATTAAGCGAAGGAATTAAATGGCGTTTCTTCAGAAATAATTAGCGGCTCGTCGTAAAAGAGCAATTGTAAAAAGGACGTATCTAATTATTATTAGGATCATGAAACAATTGATTTTAATCAACTCACCATGACACTTTAGCATTATAGAAGTAAAGTTTCGTGTATTTGTTTCAAAATATATTTTAACCGTCAATGTAGTTTTTACTGGTCGTTGGACCTCTTGTGAGTCCGCGCGGGTAGGTACCACGACCCTGCCTATTTCGGCCGTGAAGCAGTAATGCGTGAAGCGCTAGGGCGCGCCGCCTCGTAGGAGACTGTGAGGTATCCTTGAATAACTCTGACTGCGATCGCGCGCTGCCGGCGTCGCAGCGCGGCGACGTTCTCGTGGGTAAGGACGTGGCACCAGACGGGTGCTCCGTATAGTGCCATCGACCGCACGGGTACCATCACTCTGCCTATTTCTGCCGTGAAGCAGTGGTGTATTTCGGTTTGAAGGGTGGGGAAGCCGTTGTAACTATACTTGAGACCTTAGAACTTATATCTCAAGGTGGGTGGTACATTTACGTTGTAGATGTCTATGGGCTCCAGTAACCACTTAACACCAGGTGGGCTGTAAGCTCGTCCACCCACCTAAGCAATAAAAAAAAGACTGATAGCCAAACTATAACGCCCCTTATCACCGGTACACAAGGCAAATATTTGTGTGAGCCAGATAGCGGTATAAGACCACAGATCGCTACTTAAGGTTGATAGGTACCCAGTTAGAGTCCCAGTCCCATCTTCATATCTTTCAACGAATAGCCGCATCATAAGTACCAGCTGATCCTGTAAATCACTTGTCAATGCATTAAAAGAAACCTAACCTTTAAGATAAATACAATCAGTCAGCCTATATAACTAAGCAGATCGACAAATAATATCATCTCATGTCTTCTATAAAACTTCTTCCATAAAAATATATCTTCTTCGTCTTCTATAAAATATCTTCATGTCTTCTTTTTTAGTTAACAGGCACACTTTTGTTAGTTGTAACTGTAGTCATCATGAACAAATAATATATAATAAAGCACTAACAAATAAGCTTCCAAATGTAGCTTTGTAGAAATGGAATACCGTTGTGAGTGCTCGGCCAATCAGCGGCGAGTATCATGACGTGTTGGATAGCAAACCTCATTGGCAGTTCACGGTGTCCCCTTCGCAAAGACTGGAGATTTATTTTTGGCTTAGTTTTATAGTTTGCCAAAAAACGTTTTTTTTTTTATTTATTTGCTGTCAAACGGAAACCCGTCATTGTCACTTGTCCATTAGCCAATCAGATAAGAAAAGAATTGTGTAGAATAGTGAAATTTAAAAATAGAAACTTCGTAGGTACGTTTTTTTTTTTGAAGAAACAGCGAAAATATGCTTGAATTTATGACGCGATTTATTACTTTTATTTCACTTAATACGCGACATTTATCTTTGTAATTAAAGGTCCGTTTTTAATTGAACTACAATAAATTTTACTCCATTCACATAGTTGAAGAAGTTTTTTGTCATGATTTTAGCATAGCAGTTGTTAAATGCATGTGAGCTTAGAGTATACATAAGCAAGCTATGTATACTCTAAGCATGTGAGTCGTCCGTGACCATGAAGATCGAGAGAGAGAGAGAGAGAGATTACCATAAATCTGAGAGATAAAATCGTAAAAGTGTTTTTTTTTGCTTAGATGGGTGGAGGAGCTCACAGCCTACCTGATGTTAAGTGGTTACTGGAGCCCATAGAAGTCTTCAACATAAATGCGCCACCCACCTTGAGATATAAGTTCTAAGATCTCAGTATCGTTACAACGGCTGCCCCGTCCTTCAAACCGAAACGCATTACTGCTTCACGGCAGAAATAGGCAGGGTGGTGGCACACCTACCCGTGCGGACTCCCAAGATGTCCTACCACCAGTAATTAATTATTATTTAATTATCTCTTTTAATTTACTTCCGATAACCTAAAAAAATACTATATGTTGGTTTTAGTACATAAATCTCAGCATTAGGCATATCTAGCGGTGCCTATTTTTGACACTAAGAGCCTCCAACCTCAATAATCTAGATTTGCATTGTACATCATTTGCATGTCAAACAATAATTACAAACAAAATAATTTGAATATAATATGTAGTTTTAGAGAGAGCAAGACTTACGTGATGAATTGACTCTACATTGTAAAGTACATAGTAGAGTTTATCTCTACATTATAGAGTTTTTGATCAATCGTTAAGACTTTTAGCGCTCCGTTTCTAGATCATTTCTCAGTTTGTACACGCGCACATCCGTACTTTTGCGATTTATTTTCGAACTGTCACAAGACTCGCGAATTCCGTAACATGTTAATTGAAAGGGCACGACACGCAAAAAGAAAAACAAAATTTTGTTATGGAAAGAAGAAAAAAAATCTGCCACTAAAAATTCGTGTTTGTCGCGATGTTGATTTAGTGTTGTTTGTTCAATTTTTATTTTCCTTAAACGAATAAGATTTTGGCCAATAATAATCGTTCCATTTACCTTTTTGTAACAAGAAACGGCGCAATAGAAAAAAAAAAACACGCGTCCTTTTAAACTCGTAATCTCTAATATTTTGTCTACTGAATTAACTAGTTTGAGCAATTGAGGTTGGTTAACACGTAATGACATTCATAGATTATACAAAAACTGTTTATTTAATCTAATCACAAATGTTCATTGAAGAATAATTGTTCAAACTTCAATGTTAAAGGTTTTCGGATCGCCCCATTGTTCGATTTGGAATTACGAAACTGTTATATTATGTATACTAGAACATTGTTGATAGTAAAAATACACCGAATAATACTTACTACACTTTGAATAATCATTTTGAATTAATGCGTTCTTATTAAGTTGATGTCAGTATACTCCTTTTAATATTACAAAAAAATATATAAATATATTTACATCTTTTTTCTTTTTGTGTATGAGTATATTTTCATTGTGTGCGACATTCATTTTGAATGATGCTATGCATTGCTGCTTACTCGCGTTTAGGACAATAAAAAAACCTACCATAACATTATCCGCGTTACGTTTGGTTAAGTGGTAAAGAATCCTGCGGGCATTAAGTTCGCCAATACTTATAATTACATGAAGTGTGATAAATAAATACATTTGACTGTTTTTTTTTTTATGTTCGATGAATTAAAGAGTTGCTATGCGACCTCCACACTGCATTTACAATACTTAATTTACAATAATTTAATATTATCTCAAACGTGTCGAGTGAGAGAGCACGTGGTCACAAATGGACGAATTATTAATCTATTTAAAAAAAAAAGTACACAAATCAATTAGCGTAAATATTATAAATGTCATTACCGATATGCCCGGGTAGGTATTACTCATTTGTCTTGCATATTTATTTATATCAAGCAAGATTCATCCTAGAGGTTATGCAAGTCACCAGGTCGATGACGTCATTCGGACTGTGTTTTCTGCAGGCTTAAATAGCTTAACATCAAAGAAACCGAAGCTTTTGTGGGCGTTTTAATGAAAAACAAAAGCCTACTGACGTATTTCACCTGTTACCCTTTCTGAGAATTTTTATTGTGAATAAAGGTAATATAAGTTAAGAAACGCATTTATAAGTCATTCAGTCATCATTCTCCTGCCCTTCTCCCAGTCACCTGGGGTCGGCGCAGCATGTTTTTTCCTTCCATATCCCTCTATCAAATACTCTTTCTTCGCTCACACCCATCTTTCTCATATCGTCTTTCACGCAATCCATCCATTTTTTCTATAGGTCTACCTCTTCCTCTAAAGCCTTCCACATTCCAACCTTACTGTCATTTCGTCTCATCAAATGTCCATATCATTTCAAACGCGCACTTCTCAACTTCTCTGTCACAGGTGCCACTTTCAGACTTCCGAATTATAACTCATTCAATGTTTGTAAATATCACATGGAGGGATGAAGGGATATTTAGTTCAAGCGACATTTTTGCAACTTTACCGGAGAGCCATTTAAAGTTTAAAATTTGTTTAAAAATACCTATCATAACAAAAAACTTCTTCGGCTATTATATATTATATTTCAATGGAGTTAATTTAATTGAAGTTTAATTAAAAACATCAAATTGTTTGATACTAATATCGAATAGAAACACACCTTTAATTACAAAGATAAATGTCGCTTAAGCCGAATAGCTTTTCACCCCTCGATATGACCGTAATACCAACTAAATATTTAATACACAATATTAAATAAATTAATCTAAAAACAAGCTTAAACAGAAAATCGAATTAACAACTAATTTCATCTTTTTTATATCTTGTCGAAACCGTATCTTGGTATAAGAGTTATGAAAAAAATATTTATATTGTTTTGTCATCGGTCCTTGATGCGTGCGCAAATTTTCGAACTAACCTTACATATAGAAGTCGATGAAAATAACGTTCAAAGATTTCGTTGCATACATATCTACCTACTTACTTACTCTAACTACGCGTGCTAAGAACTAAAAACAAAATTACAATTTTAATTAAGTCACTCACTGGCATGTAACACGATGTTCCATTGCTTGTATACAATACGTAACACAAATAAGATCGCTGGATAACCTGCCTTATCGAATGGAAGAAACCAATATGCGCCGGGATCAATAACACTGATGGTCTGTGTAACCAAGGTGCACACATGCACGAATGCACACTGCAAGTCATTGTACGCTCAACTTAAATAACATACAAGTCGATCGCCAATTACATATTTTATCGCAAACGTTTAAAATAACTAGAGGTCCCGCAGTAGTCGAAATTCGACTATAATTAATTGGAACTGTAAGTTTGTACACTATTATGATTGTATTTTATACTACTATAATCACAAATTTCGACAAGGCTACACTATAAAAAAAATATTCATAAAGACAAACAATATTTAATCTATTGTCAGTTTGACCAAAGACGTCAAGAACAAAAGTTTGACAATAAATAGTATGCATGCGTGTGTGCGTCAAATACATGGTATGTAGTGTGTGTAATGTTTTCTTTATTGATTTAATGTATATTTTATGCATTATTTTAAAAAAATATTAGCATTGTGCACTTCTTCTCCATATTCTCTATAAGTGTGGAAAATTTCATACTCCTCCGTCCGGGCAATTTTCGTAAAAAGGGATACAAAGTTTTTGCTTCACGTGAACGTTTTTGCATTTCATGCTAAATTCTAATTAAGTTCTCAATTAAGCTATAATATATCTCTATTTATTTGTATAAAAACATATATTGTCAATAACAGGGCAATAGACATTTAATAAAATATTGCTATCACAAGAAGGTTTAAAGACATCAAATGTATTTAACACAGAGTCTCTTATCCTGCGCGATAAGCCGGTAAATTCGTCATTATCTCGATTTATTTATCTGAGGAATTTATTATTATAACTGTTATATTATGTCAAGATAAATGTTCATTAATAAAATTACACAATTCTTTTTGAATTCGCTTTGAATCGTTCTTTAAAACTGGCTTTTGTTTTATTTGGTGACACAAAAGAAAAAACGAAAAACAAAAATGGACTAAGATAACATTTCGGTCAATATCTAATTTGGTCCGATCAATAAATATTTTTTGTTAAATCAATTCTGTATTTTTATCTTTGACGTTAACATAGGTTAATAATAAAAAATACTGACGTCAATACAACAGTTATCTGATCAATAGCAATCTTTTAGTTTGTAACGATATCTAGTGTGAGTCCTCTTACGAAACTACATGGAATTTTTAAGAGTCCGCCATCTTAAATTTTAACTTCGGAATGTTGTCGACCTGGGAATTGACACCCGTGAAAGATTGAGTTTTTATTTAATTGCGTAATAAAAGAAAACATTTTGATGTTCACTAAATCATTATATCGAGGGGTGAAAAGATATTTTGTTTAAACGAGATCTCGCTTAATACGCAACATTTATTTTTGTAACTAAAGTTGCGTTTTATTTGGCATCAGCATCAAAAGCTCGTTTATTTTAATACAACTTTAATTAATTTGAGTCCTTCAAGTAGCTGAAGAAGTTTTTTTTGTTATGATATTTCTTCCAAATTTTAAACTTTAAATGGCTTTTCTGCAGAGTTACAAAAATGTCGCTTAAGCTAGGTACCCTTTTATCCGTTGATAAAACACGAGATTCATATATAATGTCAATAAAAGTTAGAGATGAAAACCTGGAAAAAAAAAAAGTATCTTCCGTTGCCAGTACTCGATAGTGTAACAAACTCTTTTGTATCTGACAGTAGATAATTGCCAAACTAAAAAAAAAAAACCATTCGTTTCTTTTATATTCGACGTAAACTAATCATTAACTGAAGCTTGTATCGTTAAAGCGATTTGTTTCCGAAACGGTAACTTCTCTTACGAGTAGTACTGACTCACGCTTTACACCAACACATACGTTTTAAGACGTCAAATTGATCTAAAACATTCCATCAATCGTTTTTATTTTTAACGATAATTCGAAAATAGTAAGTCTATTCTTATATCGAAGTTTTTCAGGTTTCCATTCCTCAGTGATCCGAAAAGTTTATCCCTCCTTGAAATATTACGGTTCTCTTTTATGATAAAAAAGAAAAATGACTTTCGTTGGACTGATTGACAGCGAGAATTCCACCTTTTACCCTTCGACAGTAGGTACAGATTTGATTAGAAATTATTGGAATTACGGCCTACCTATAACCCACAATCGTATCATTCAATCAGTGCACCAGAACCAAGTATTGTGGTACATATCATCATCATCATCATCATTCTCCTGTCCTTCTCCCGGTCACCCTGGGTCGGCGCAACATGTTTTCTCCTTCCATACTCCTCTATCATATACCATTTCTTCGCTCACTCCCCTATTACACATATCGTCTTTGACGCAATCCATCCATTTCTTCTTAGGTCTACCTCTTCCTCTAAAGTCTCACATTCATAGTTAAAACTCTTTTAACGACCTAATTGTCATTTTGTCTCGTCACGTGTTCATGCCATCCCAAGCGGGCACTTCTCAACTTCTCTGTCACAAGTGCCACTTTCAGACTTATGTGGTACTTAAATAAACACAAAATACCCAACATCATTAATTACCAAAAATAGCTGTTTTTTTCAACACAGCGCTGATTCTCAATTGTTGAACTCATTTGTATAATTGATGGGTGACGAACTGGAAGGTTTGGTTGCAGTCTCCGGGAGTCCGATACAGCTCGTCTTACCAATTAGGCCATCGATGCCGCACGATAGCGTAGAAACAGTGCGACCGGAGTTATGAGCGCTGCCATACAAAAAAAATAACAACCCAATTACAATTCAAATCTAATTAATAGCCAAATGTACTGACGAACTTAAATAATAATAATAATAATAATAATAATAATAAAGCCCTTTATTTCCGAACTACAACCATGAAATTTAACATTTTTGTGTTATTTTTTTTTTTTTTTTACATTTTATTTCTTATAGTATATCTCGGAGTTCGGCGTGCCTCGTGGCATAGGCCTCCTCCAGCTCTCTCCATTGGGCTCGGTCCTCTACAATACCCCAAATTCAATACCCCAAAAAATTAATTAAGGCCCTAGAAAACCGGAAACAAATAGAAACGGCTAAAACAATTAGACTTAAGCAAAAACAACGACGAACTTAAATAGAGTATCAATATTACTGTTATCAAAGACAAACTTCACATGACATGTTGCATCGAACACGTAATTAGGGCGTACGATGACAATGCTATTAAATACGCTAATAAAAAATAAAAAAGAATCTATACAATCTCCGATGAAGCTATTAAATATTTATTTTAACTGACATTTTATTATATGTGTAATAATTATATCGAGGGGCTTATGTTTGGCTTAAGCGACCTTTTTGGCAAATTTACAGCTGAAGCTATATGAAGTTTAAAAATTGGAAAAAATATCATAACAATACTGGTGGTAGGACCTCTTATGAGTCCGCACGGGTAGGCACCACCACCCTGCCTATTTCTGCCGTGAAGTAATAATGCGTTTCGGCTTGGAGGGTGGGGCAGCCGTTGTAACTATACTGAGGCCTTCGGACTTATATCTCAAGGTGGGTGGCGCATTTACGTTGTAGGTGTCTATGGGCTCCAGTAACCACTTAATACTAGGTGGGCTGTGAGCTCGTCCAACGATCTAAACAATCTAAGCAAAAAAAAAAAAAACATATAAAAAAAACTCCTTCGGCTATTCGAATGGAGTAAGCTTAATTGAAGTTAAATTAAGAACATCGAACTGTTGAGGCTAATGCCAAATAAAACGGACCTTTAATAATTACAAAGATACATTTTGCGTAGTGAGCGAAATGTCACTTAAAATAAAATAGTCTTTCAACCCTCGATATAGTCAATTTAATCACAGCTGTATTTACTAAATTTAAAATTGCTAGTAATAATTACAAAAAAGTTTTTTTTTTGTTTGTTTGTTTAGAACCTCCATAGTTTTGCTGATAACAATATTCTAAAGTACTTTAGGCGACATAGGATAAAAATACAAAACCCAGTGACGTAAAAGATACGCTATTATTTTTTATTATTCTATTTATCATACACGACGACACATCGTATGCAACATTATCAAGGTTATTTTAATTAAATCTACTATTAATAATAAAACGTACTACGAGCATATAATATGTAACTGGCTGAAAGTTATTATGACGTTTAAGATAATTATGACAGTTTATTTCTTCTACGAGATGACGTATTGACTATTAAAAATAAAAAGTCACTAGTGACGCACGCTAGAAGATTATTTCCCTGTGACGTAAATAATTTAGTTCGAACATAGCCCTCTAATTTAATAATATTCAAGAAATTGGGGACAAATTAGATAAAACTCCTACATAAAATTAGACTAAGTGTATAACGCTTATTAGATAAAACTTTAAATTAAATTATAATTAGCGTTTGTTTATTTTCACCGATGTCAAAGATGTCATGTCGGTCGTGAAAAATTGCCCATTAACAATGTTAATAGACATTAAAAATGCAAAATAAATCGTTAAAAACTCGTAAACATCCCTACCCTATATTGGGTAACACTGAGAGTTATTGACGCTAGTTTTTAAACAAACTTTATTGCCCATCTCGCTCGCTCTTTGTGTTTTTGACATGCACACGAGCGAGACGAATTTCGTGGGTGTCATTTACTGGTTTCACAGCTAGGATTATCTAAAGTGGTCTCCTAAGAACATTACAACTTATATCTAAATGAGTTTGGAACTACGCATTCCGTGATATACTGCCTGGAAGCGATGTGTAAACGAACGCTTACATTTTCAAATCTGGAACGTACAAAACAGTTCAAAACAAAAGAACGTTCGAATGTTTAAAAATAGAATAGTAACTTTTTTTTTTTTCGTTTTTCTTCATGAATACGAAAGTGAAACTAGATTACGAGTACACGTAGACTGTGCGTGTGTTTTTTTAATTCCATTACTTTACAGGAGTCGTTCGGAAATCTATAAATTGCGTACTAAACAATTCATGCCAAACAATGGCATAAATAAATAAACAAACATTTTTGAATATTGAAACGAACCTAAAAGAGTTAAGATCACGCTGCCAAATTTAATTTAAAAAAAAAAAAACTCATTCATATTCCTGCTGGACTAACATGACAGTTTTTCGAACTAGCAAAATTTGAATTTTTATTGTAAACGTCACGTCGAATCCGGTCGAAGACAGTTTGACAAATAGCGCGACGAATGTACGTAGCATGTATTTAGTATATGACTTTCTTCTAGAACAATCGGCTTTCGAACGCACTCGCATTCCATTCCATGTTTGAATTAAATAACGAATATTATTCGAATGAACTTGAAATATTTGTGACGCGAAAATTTTGTAAACATTTCCTACGAGTTCCATATTATGATTCAATTATAAGTTTCATTGTTTTGTTTATTTTTAATAATGTGATTTCATCATAATTTTCCAATGAAAATGTTATATGAGCGAATCTAATAAGAATCATTTAATTCCAATATGAGTGTTATGGAAATCTCTATATATAAAAATGAATTGCTGTTCGTTAGTCTCGCTAAAACTCGAGAACGGCTGAACCAATTTGGCTAATTTTGGTCTTGAATTATTTGTGGAAGTCCAGAGAAGTTTTAAAAGGTAGATAAATATGAAAATGCTCGGAATTAAATTATAAAAATAAAAATTTTGTTTTTCCTTTGATGTGTCCCCCGTCGGTCTTTTGTTTATCGATTAAGGCACTGCGAAGTCTGCCGGGTCAGCTAGTGTAAAATCAATAATTCGAAAATCGAAAGAAAAATTCATTTGGATTTTCATATGGTGTTCGGTCCGCTTAAAATTCAAGGGTTTTTTTTTTTAAGAATACCAAAAACTCACTTCGTCCCTAAACTAAACAGTAATGCAAACTCATTAGTGTACAACTGCATAGTGGAACTAAATAAATGTACCGGTTGTTTGCTTTGTTACTCTGTACGTTTTATTTATAAACGAATATTTTAACGAGAGCTACAACTCCGTTGTTTTCTAATGAAGAAGTAATAAATATTAGTTAAATAATATTATTTTAGTTACTTCAATCAATGCTAATTAATAGCCCGGCGAAAAACATAATATATTAGCCTGAACTCAAAATTAGTTCAGGATGTATTCTGGGTGACTAAAATTGTATCGTAATCACAAAAAATAATTAATTATTTTTAAACATGCTACATTTTTTTAAATATACATTTAATTTATCGGCAATTAAAGTTATTCTGATTACGTATAATAAAATAAAACAAAGGAGTAATAATCTATATTTCGGTCATGAGTCTAGTAGCTAAACTAACTTCGTTAGCCGCATGACATTTGACATAATTGTGTGAAACTAATTAAATGATGATAAAGTACAAAACGATTAATTCTAAACTGTATTGTCATGATATTTGTACCGTCTTCCTTTTAACAAAAGATACTAAGTACAAAAGTACATATTTGGTTATGCTTCTAAAGAAATCATTCACCAAAATACTACGACCACACAAAATAACACAACCTTAAAATTATAACCTTATTTCAAACGTATATTTTAGAGAAAAAAAAAGGATTTTTATATATTATTTGAAGTCGTCGTGGCCTAACGGATAAGACGTCCGGTGCATTCGTGTTGAGCGATGCACCAGTGTTCGAATCTCAGGCGGGTACCAATTTTTCTAATGAAATACGTACTCAACAAATGTTCACGATTGACTTCCACGGTGAAGGAATAACATCGTGTAATAAAAATGAAACCCGCAAAATTATAATTTGCGTAATTACTGGTGGTAGGACCTCTTGTGAGTCCGCGCGGGTGGGTACCACCACCCTGCCTATTTCTGCCGTGTAACAGTAATGCGTTTCGGTTTGAAGGGTGGGGCAGTCCTTGTAACTATACTTGAGACCTTAGAACTTATATCTCAAGGTGGGTGGCGCATTTACGTTGTGGATGTCTATGGGCTCCAGTAACCACTTAACACCAGGCTGTGAGCTCGTCCACCCATCTAAGCAATAAAAAAAATATATAATTTTAGCTTAATTTAAAACGTTCTCGTGATTAGCACGAGTACGTATAAATAATGATTCATTCTTATTACGTTTCGTCGCTCTTACTTTATTTGCACAAAACGCGCGAATTCCACATAAATGTTATTGCGTAATGTGTCCATGTGTATTTATTATAACTAGTGGTCCCGCAGTAGTCGAAATTCGACTATAATTAATTGGAATTGTAAGTTTGTACACTATTATGATTGTATTTTATACTTCTATAATCACAAATTTCGCCAAGGCTACACTATAAAAATATTATCAAAGACAAACAATATTTAATCTATTCTCAATTTGACAACAGACGTCAATAACAAAAGTTTGACAATAAATAGTAGGTATGCATGCGTGTGTGCGTCAAATACATGGTATGTAGTGTGTGTAATGTTATCTTTATTGATTTAATGTATCGTTTATGCATTATTTAAAAAAAAAATTAGCATTGTGCACTTCTTTTCTATATTGTCTATAAGTGTGGAAAATTTCATAGACCTCCGTCCGCGCAATTTTCGTAAAAAGGGATACAAAGTTTTCGCTTCACGTATTAATATATAGATCATATCCTTCAGTAGATTATAAAAAAATTCATAAGTTTATTTTCGTGGTAGCTGACTGACAGCTGACATGTCAGTCATTTGCGAAGCGACTTAAACGTAAATGAAGATTGACATTCGCCATTATAATAAAATAATACATTCAGGGTGCTGTTGAGACTTCCACCTTATTGTAGTGCATCAGGCATGTTCGCCGATGCACATACTGATGATTATTTCGCGATAATGCGCATAAAGATGGCATCCATTATGCGTAGAGTAGGAGGAAGCACCAACAACGTCTTGAGGGTATTAGCAGAAAGACTGGATGCCCCGACCCTGAGTAGGTTCATCAAGTTACATGCTCTACATATGCTGCTTGATGAGACTGCCAGGGATGGAATTGATAGATTTATTTAAATACTAACATAATTCTTATGTTATTTGTAATACTAAGACACTATGAGACTGTGATGTCTTGAAATAAAAGTTTTTTTTATTCTTATTATTATTACGAGTATATACGTATAACAAAATGATGTAACAAGAAAGATAGCAAAAAGAAGTGTCCAATATACATTCGCAGGTGTGAAACTAAAATCATTTACATATATCTCCAATATACATAATATTATTATTAAGACGTTTTTAGATATCACGATTACTATCCGAGCTAGGTAAGCATATTGTTGGCCTTGTAAATTGATAATACATATAATATCATTTGTGGCAGTTGCGGTTAAGATGTCGTCGTCTGTGAAGGTAAATAAAAAAAAAACAAAAAAAAAAGAAAAAATAATTCAACGTTCTATTTTCGTATTCATATTTCGAATGCTCGTGCAACGGTTATGAATGGTTTGTTAAACAGCCGTTAGACATGGCGGCACCGAATCGAAATATTTACGGAACCGGATGTTCTGAATATAAATCGCGCTCAGAGCTGTATGTATGTTGTTACAATTCATAATTCTATTATACTTTCTATTATAGTTTTTGTGTACTCTGACTTTTAGTTACAAAACGATACGTAGATTCATTGAGCTTGAAATAATTTAAGTGGGTATCGTTGTGAAAGAAACTAAAAACACAAGCGCGCCCTTGATATCGTTCTTTTGGATTCAACAAAAACGCGGATGTGTTAAAATTATATATTTGCATATTATTATCATATTTTATTAAAAGAGAACAAACTTTTGTATTGATGGCATGAAAACGAGTTTTTTTTTTTAAATTGCTGATATGGGTGAACGAGCTCACAGCCCGTCGGGTGTTACGTGGTTACTGGAGCCCATAGACATCTACAACGTAAATACGCCACCCACCTTGAGATATAAGTTCTAAGGTCTCAGTGTAGTTACAACGGCTGCCCCGCCCTTCAAGCCGAAACGTATTACTGCTTCACGGCAGAAACAGGCGGGGTGGTGGTACCTACCCGTGCGGACTCACAAGAGGTCCTACCACTAGTAACGTGAACTATTCAGTTATATTGTAATACACTAAATTTAAAGATACGTAGTCTTAGAATAGATGATATTTGATATAAGTGTGAATCGAATTAATGACATTCGAATCTTCCGAGCGTAGGTATTGTAAGTATCCACGTGTGCTATTCTCGTGCCATACCTATTTCTGGCGTGAAGATGTCATGGGGTTTGCTTAATAGGACACCCGTTACAAAATACAAACCTCATGCTGTGATGTCTATATATATCTCGCTCTGGAAAGACACGACGCTAACCTGGTCGTGAGCTTGTCCATAAGTTTAAAAATAAAACGCGAAAAAAAAAAAAGATTTCTTACATATGGACAACATAACGAGAATTTCTTAATAAATATTACGTATCGGGATTGGTCTGACCGCTAAAAGTTCCATTTAAATTTAAATACGATTTTAATTCTAGAAGCACAATTAAATCAAGCCACGATCTAGTATAATGACTCAGAGTCGTTGAATACCTGTTCGACCATAAACAGTACGATCGGGCCATAGCGACAACCTACGTTGCAAAAACTTCGACTTAAAGTTTACCCACATATCTGTTTCTGTCTTAATTATGGAGCACCAGCTTAATAAAAAGTGCTAGCTGAAAGGGAGCCAATTAAGGTGGCACCACAGTAGCAAGTGGAAAGATTTAAAAATATCGCCTAAAACTTCCACACTTTCAAGTCGTCGTGGCCTAAAGGATAAGACGTCCGGTGCATTCGTGTTGAGCGATGGAACGGTGTTCGAATCCCGCAGGCGGGTACCATTTTTTCTAACGAAATACGTACTTAACAATTGTTCACGATTGACTTCCACGGTGAAGGAATAACATCGTGTAATAAAAATTAAACCCGCATAATTATAATTTGCGTAATTACTGGTGGCAGGACCTCTTGTGAGTTCGCACGGGTAGGTACCACCGCCCTGCCTATTTCTGCCGCGAAGCAGTAATGCGTTTCGGTTTGAAGGGTGGGGCAAACGTTGTAACTACATATACTGAGAACTTAGAACTTATAACTCAAGGTGGGTGGCGCATTTACGTTGTAGATTGGTGGGCAGGTGGGCTGTGAGCTCGTCCACCAACCTAAGCAAAAAAAAAAACTACTTCAACCCAAGCACACTGCAATCTGTTTAAAACTGCTATATTAATTCCATTTCCACTTCCTAAACTAGCGCTAATTCGGTGAGTCTTCCAACAGTATCTTGCTGTATTACAGATGGACACTTTTTTCACTGTGTCCCCTATACAAGACGATATTTCTTACCTTACCGCGATAACGGATAAGACACTCGCTGCACTGATATCCGGAAACATAACTTGATAAATGTAAACATATATAAAATTGTCTCCATGCTTCATTAGTTGGACGAGAAAAGAAACCAGAAAACAAAAAAAATGTACGCAAAACAAAATTTATAAACAACAAAAAAAAAAACAAATTTGTCATGCGGTGTTTTTTTTATTATATTTTTCTTCAATCGTCTTATTCTTGTGAGGTCAGTAACATGACAACAGTTTGATATAATAATGAATCGATCTCTAAAGAGAACGTACACATATGTATATAGCTCTTGGTGTATTGTGAAAGCGATTTTTGTTACATATTTTTATTATAAATATGTCGTCCTTTAGTCTTTTAGTAACATTACCAAGATGGATGCGTTACGCTTCTGATGACTTTGTATACCTATAAAGTATTATTATTATTTATGAAAATTACCGTCGTTCTGTATGTACTGAATCCGACTACTCATTTGACCGCTTTAGTGTCTACAGACTTACATTGAATTTATTATCTTTAAACGTCTTATTTTTTTTAGAACGATGTAGACGATTTTAAAGTCAGTATTTTCTTTGGTGTACGCGTCTTGTAGACACAATAAAAACTTTTACAACTCAATATTTTAGAAAATTAGATTATTAACGTTAGAGATTTTTTTTTTTTTGTCATATTATAGTAAATAAGTCGTCGATATTCAAATTTCGACGAAGAACATCTTAGTCAGCCGTCGACACCACAAGAATTGTGAAGTATACGAAATATCAAAAATATTTTAATATATTGAAAATAATAAATTATTAAGCCGTAAAAGTAGAGCAGCTCTCATTACATATTAAAGAAACTATTACACAAAATTTACTGGTGGTAGGACCTCTTGTGGTTACTGGTGGTAGAACCTCTTTTGAGTCCGCACGTGTAGGTACCACCGCCCCGCCTATTTCTGCCGTGAAGCAGTAATGCGTTTCGGTTTGAAGGGTGGGGCAGCCGTTGTAACTATACTGAGACCTTAGAACTTATATCTCAAGGTGTGTGGCGCGTTTACGTCGTAGATGTCTATGGGCTCCAGTAACCACTTAGCACCAGGTGGGCTGTGAGCTCGTCCACACATCTATTTAAGGATCCCTTTGAAATGCTTGACAAAATAAAAAATACCTTAATCTTTATTATATTTAAAACTGTTAGCGCTGAACAAAATGAATCCTGACAACACAGCACCGTGTCAAAGAACACAATAATTGTTAACGAGAAACAAATAGCCGACGATCCATTTGTTTTAGTTCCACTAAAATTGTCGGGACGGCTAATGAAGGCGTCACGGAGTGGAATCGAGGATGACACGAACTTATTATCTTACTTTGATAAAGTCGCGTTTCGTGGCGGATTCTTGAAGCATGATGAAGCGTTAATGTCTGTCATAGTCGAACTCCTATGCATAATATTGTTGTTGAGATTGAGCATTTAGAAGGTGTATCTATCGGTGTAATACCTAAAAAATGTGCTTCAAAAATGCTAATATTAAGACTTAAGACTTAACTCTCAAGAGATGTGGATAGTAGTATATGACGGTTCCCGAACGTAGGCTTGTTTTTAGGTATCCTGGTAGCCTGGTATGCTGGTAGCCTCGAGGAGTTATACCAGCTTCACCGAGGGATTAGGTGAGCTCATGTGGCTCAGCCTGGCGAATTTGCTAACACTAGCCCTAGCAAGGGTAGTGCTTCGCAGAATCTACCACCGGATCGGAATTGCGACCCACTGAGAAGATCTGGCGAGAAACTTAGTGGCCCAGGCGTTTTTTTTTTTTTTTTTTTTTTTTTTTTTTTTTTCTTTTTCCTACCTAAGCTGAGAGCCTTGAGAGGCTATTTCAGCGTAACCCTAACGTTTGTAGGTGAGCTCACGGGGCTCAAACCTGATAACGTTGCTAACACGAACCCTAGCAAGAGCCGTGCTTCGCAGAATCTACCACCGGATCGGAAACGCGACCCACTGAGAAGATCCGTCGAGAAACTCAGTGGGCTGTNTTTTTTTTTTTTTTCTTTTTCCTACCTAAGCTGAGAGCCTTGAGAGGCTATTTCAGCGTAACCCTAACGTTTGTAGGTGAGCTCACGGGGCTCAAACCTGATAACGTTGCTAACACGAACCCTAGCAAGAGCCGTGCTTCGCAGAATCTACCACCGGATCGGAAACGCGACCCACTGAGAAGATCCGTCGAGAAACTCAGTGGGCTGTGTCTGAGAGTTAATTTACTCGTCGAGCCCTACGTCGCAAGCGACGGGTTCGATGAGAACGGTGACCGCGTACTAACTCGATAGAATATCAAATGAGAACCCGTGGTAATTCCCCGGCAACGCCTGTGCTGTCTTATCTAATGTATCTCCTTCAAAACCGCATTAAAAATTAATAACATTATTATTTGATTACATATGGGAAGTGATATAAATTTCTTAATCTATAAAACAAAGGTATTTCAATCGCGTTCATATAAAACTATCATAATATATATATAAGAAACACAAAGACATATCGAAGTTGCAACTCGAAAGAATCTTAAGAACGAATATTAATGAACTATTTCTTGTTCAGGGATCGAATATTCATTCCTTTGTATCGGTACTTCATAAAGAAATACTTTATTTTATTTTATTAGATCATAATATTATTTCGGGATACAATCCAATTGATATATTTTTTAATTATGTTTGTTTTTTTCTTTTCTTCGTCGTAAAATTAATTTATTTTGGCATCAACGAATAAAAATGGAATTCCACGCGAAATCGTCGCGCGTCTTACATTATCACTATCACGCCATTCAGAATTGCTGTATCAATATTTATTTGGTTATAATCACGAAGAAAACTAGTACGTTCGTACACGTGCAAAGAATCATACGAAAATTGCTTATCAAATAAGAAAAGACTAGGATTGTTCAATGTTTTATTTGTAATTTCAAATCTATATCAATTCTTTTAGGTTTCATTTCTAACTTGCAAATTATTATTTTCAAGTCCAAGGGAATTAGCATACGTCAAAATTTCAAAATGTTCACTGCTACACTTGAGGCGCGTATTAAAATATAGAACGGTAAATGAAAATATATGTGAAAAAAACAAAAAAAAGTGCCAGAAAGTTTCAGGATTTGCGAAACTATATTAAATATTATACATTATTTGTTTATTGAATATACCATAATTCTGTATTGTTTAAATTAGCTCGATAAACTTTAATGTTCCCCTACTTTTTTATATAGATTGTAACCTCAATAATTTCCCATTATTTTTGTACATACCAATTATTATTATTATTATTATTATTAATACTTTATTTCAGTTTTTTTTTTTTTTTTAAAACCATAACATTTTGTTAGTAGTAATTACTTATATCTATGTTAGTGACTTAAAAAATCTAACACATAACTATCATTATATTTTATCCCATTACATTTTTTATTTTATTTTTTCTCCTTCCAAGTGCCTACTGCAAAGGCTATTGATCAGCAGTCCCTCGATCTTGCTCGATATGATTTTCAAAAGACTGTTGCCAATGAAGGTACTTTTTTTATTATCGCGATTATTAATGACACTAATTACTTTACCTACTTAAATGAAAACGTATTAAAATTCGTTATCTACTTAATGATACGTGTAGGTACTTACAAATCGCTATTAATTAATAAGTCTAAGAAATATTAGTATTCACTTGTCAGCATTAAGATTTAAGTGTAGAATCGATTACCTACGAGTATATATTGACATTGAAAACCAATGTCACATGAATAGGGGTGTGTCTGTAAACTAATAACTACTGAACTGTCGTATACAAATAGTCTCTTAAGTAATGAAACTTCGATAAGAGGGCGAGGTAGAACTATTAGGGTTGCAAGTCGAGGACTTCTGGAATATTCTATACCGCTATAAATTTACCTCGATAGTATTATTGACCGTACGTAGCTAATAAAACTCTGACGTATCTCTGCACATTCTAATACACTTTATGGTAACTAATAAGGAGTACTCTAAGTTATATTCTTACTATGAAAGAGGCCTAATTTGGTTTTTGCGCTCTGCTAATACTATCATGTAAACAGCTACTATAAGTTAGAATGTGTTGTAAGTTAGAAAGTGGGAATGAGTTGCTCGCTCCGGGCATTTCAATATTGTAGTAATTGTTACGTTATAATACTCATTGCAAACAAATCTAATATTAAAAAAAAAAAAAAAAAAAATTTCATATTTAAAAAAAAAAAAGAGTCATGCCCGCTGAGTTTCTTGCCAATTCTTCTCAGGACGGAGGCTAGTTCTTGTGAATTGGCGGTAGTTCTTTTAACGTTCAACAAGTATGTACTTTCATTTATGTTGAATATTCTTTTTTTGATTTGATTTGATTTGAATGTTCTCTGCTTAGATTACGGAACCTACTTGTTCTGCAATGAGAGCTCTTTACTCGTTTTATTTAAAAAAAAAACGAACGGATTTGCATCGCAATAGCATCACATTCATCTCATAAAATCGCCCTACAAATTGTATGCTTATAGCGTATGCCTGGCTAATGGATTAAAAAAGAAAACTTAGTTTACACGTGCTTTGTGTACATTGAGCAAAGGCCCGAGAACTGGGTTAGCATTAACTGGGTGAAGGTCGATGCATTCGCTCATCAAAACTCTCGCGGCTGTGAAGCGTTGAAAAGCCTTAAAGCCTTTGCATTTACCGCTCTATTCATTTCGACAGTGAAAGTTCTTTGGGTTTACCAGCGCTAAAAAAAATGTTGCCAATTCAAAAAATAAATAAAAAAAAACTTTTGTGGAATCAATCAATTCATTTTGTATTATTGTCATCGCATTAAAAATACGAAATATATCGTTCTAAATGTGAAAGTTTTTATATTGTTTTTTTTTTTTAAACTAACCTGAATTCATTTTTAATTCCACTGATATATAAATATGAATGAGACATGAGTTTCAAATGTCTAGATTGTGTGCATCGTATGAGATGCAAAATATAAATTCTCGATAGTTATCTTTCAATGTTGTTGTGTCAAGATTCACGAGTGTCATCATCTGACTTTGCTCACAAAAATGCTTATCGTATGCCGATTCGCTACCATAAGCCTTATGTGCTGGACTGACCAAGTGAAAGACCTTACCAAAGCCCCACTAAACGAGTGTGTCCGCCAAGCCTCAGTTGGCGAATTATGGAAAGCATCTGTCAGGGATTTAATAAGCAAGGATTCCACATGACCACGACTGCTCTGCCAAGAGCAACCGACTATGATGATGATCATGCCGACGCGGTGGTGTCTTTGGCTGCTACGACGAGGGTCGTTGTTATAACACAGGAAATCCTTTGGATGGGATTTGTGTGGGCTTTCCTTTCCAGCTATTTATATTCATATATACCGGGCTTTACAGGTGGTAGGACGTCTTGTGAAAAAAAAAATAGCATTTCAACCCTCTTATATTTTTTTAACTGTACAGCGAAAATAATATGGGCTCGGTGTATAAGTGAAAATTAATTTTTCATTTGATCAATGCATGCATGCGCGAAAAATATCAAGAAATTGATAAATCAAGATAACAATTAAAAAACAATACTGTTGAAAACTATACTGTCCATTTCTAAATAAAAGTTTCTTCGAATAAATCTTTTTGTAGTGAAATTTTATAATAAAATATTTAAAATTAGGAATATAAAAAAAAGTTAGAATTTCTACATCTAAAATAATAATTGTTTTTCATTCAACATAATATCCTTTTTAAACGATTGACACATAACAAATAAATACCTACGTCTAGAATATTAAAAAAAAAAAAAACAAGACAGACCGACATAATTTGTCAGATTAAATCCGATTTCATATTGGACTTTAAAACAGATAAGGAAATTTCATAATACGTCTAAATTTAAAATTCAATATGCTACTCTACATTCTCATTTACGGCTTCTGCCAATACGATTTGTATCCTGAAACGTCCGACACGCCTTTCCCACGAACAATGGAGAGTCGTTTCCGTCTTATAATTACTATTCTATTGTGCTTTGCGAACGGGAAATTATTGCTTTTTTTTAAATAATTATTTAAACGCCACGAGCTCTTCGAGGCATTGGAAGAGAAAATTTTATTTTTTTATTTAATATTCAAGTACTAGATGCGGGCAAAGGGAAACACTTATATGATAACGGTAACAAATATATGTTGTTTTTTTTTTTTTTTTAATTTCTGGCTTCCAGAATTCGTGTCCTGCCAGAATCACGGCGAAAACGGAAAAGTCCTCTGAATAAGGTCGGACTACACAAACGTGTGCGGCCCCTAAATATTCGCATTGTAATATCTTTTAAAGTTTTACAATCGATGACATAACAAAGACTTAAAATGCAATGAATCATACTTGGTAACAAGCATAGAATAAAATTATTTAAAACAAAAGATAGCTTTGTCTGTGATTTGGCGAATTTTACAATAAACCGGTAGCAAGTGTCGAAATTTACAAATAAATACCAAAAAATATATGTATGTATTATTAATTTATTATTATTCTATACAATTTTCAATTTATTGACAAAACAATCGTTTATTTTACAGAAGAGGTCGCATTTTATTGGTTAATACTATTTTTTTTGTTTCATACCAAATACACTAAAGCATGCATATAATGTAACATTTTTTAAATCCACTCGTTTCACTCCAGTAACTGGCAGGAAATAACATTTTTTTTTAGAAGCAAATTATACACGTGCTAAATCTACTTAAGTAGGTATAATACGAAAAGAAAATTTTCTAAAACCCAACGTCGATGCCAATGACCTTACAATAAAGAGCAAAACTTGCGCATATTTAAATGAATTATCGAGAAAATAATTCTCATGAAAACTATACGTGAAGCTGTATACACAATGCTCTTTAAAATGACATGAAAAAATATTATTACGTTCATCTTTGTCTCTATGTGATTATAATATAAATTTAAAGACCACGTAAAATACAGAATGCATAGGCAGTAATTGTAGCGTGGCCTTCGTGCGTGTTTTGTATTGAATAATGCAGTTTTTTTTTTTATTACTTAATCCTCTATCGACAAAAGGTTGTGTGTGACGATGCCACACTCAAATTTCGACGATCGATTTTAAAAGACTCTGTGAAAGAATTAGAAAATTCTTTTTTTTTTTAAGCGAATAATTCTGAGGTCGGTCGTGAGCCGTAGATTATAATATGAATTTGAAAACTAAAAAAGAGAATAAAACCTCTTTATAACAATAAAAAGAATCTCTAATATGATTCAAGTTTCCAATGGAGCGCAGTCACCGATCTGTATCGCTCCATCAATAATTCAGGAGCTGAATAAGATTTAATCTCCACACCGCGGAGCTTTGTCTGGGAAAACCTCTCGTCGGACAAGTTTTCCTTGTATATTTATAGAAAATTTCGACTTAAGATCATAATGATAAAAGGCATCGCAAGGAATTCAAATATTACGCAATTTTAATTCAATTTTTATGTTCAGTAAGAAGATATAATAAATATTCAAGATTACGAACTATACCTAATTACGACCGATTTTATTTATGTCAATGACAGTTTTTATCACGTTTTTATTACTGAGGAAACTAGCACTGGCTGCTCACAACAGAACAATGCTCACTAAATTAAATAGTTTATTTATGAGATTACAGAAGATTTTGTAGGCAGCGGCTTGGCTCTGCCCCTGGCATTGCTGAAGTCCATGGGCGACGGTAACCACTCACCATCAGGTGGGCCGTATGCTCGTCTGCATACAAGGGCAATAAAAAATAAATAAAATAAAAACGCTCCTGAAAGAAGTTCTTTACTTTATATTTAATTTGAATGCATAATAAACAATTAATTCATCAACATATAACCTAACACTAAAAAAGCAAGGACGAATTTCACAAACGCATTTTGAAAGTTAACCTCAACCTAATGTGGTGTAAACATGTACCTATGGCGGAACTATATTTTTAATTTTACTCTCGAACATTCTGACAAAGGTATAATTAATTGTAACGACTAGTAAGCGTAAACACATGCGCATTCGGAATTGTGAAAGGAAACTGGTGCCGGAGTTTTTTCAATGCGGTTTCTGAACGTACTACTATTTCTTTTTTTTATTGTTATAAAACTCGTGCAACGTATCCTAATTACGATAGTGCATTTACTACGAAGGTTATCTATATATTAATACGCAAAGCAAAAAATTTATATCCCTTTTTACGAAAATTGCGCGGACGGAGGAGTATGGAATTTTCCACACTTATACATAATATAGAGAAGAAGTGCACAATGCTAATTTTTTTTTAAATAATACATAAAAGATACATTAAATCAATAAAGAAAACATTACACACACTACTTACCATGTATTTGACGCACACACGCATGCATACTATTTATTGTCAAACTTTTGTTCTTGACGTATGTTGTCAAATTGAGAATAGATTAAATATTATTTGTCTTTAATAATATTTTTTTATAGTGTAGCCTTGGCGAATTTCGACTACTGCGGGACCTCTACTATAGATAGATTCGCAAACGGAATTGTTTTATATTACCAAACAGAAGCAAACGATAGTAAAACGTTGAGTTGATTATAAAAATGATGAAATATTCTTTGAAATAACATTCTAAAGAGTATTTTTATTGCGATTGCGCAAGTTCCGTTAAAATAAACTTGTGTCACGTACTTTCTAACAATCACGCGTGTTCATATGAAGGTTATTAGAAATTTAATTATTTTCTGTTAATCTATGTTTCTTGATAATATTTTCAAATTGTGATCGTGTTTAAAGAGTATTTTTGAAGTTATGCTTCTTTAGGCGCGTTATGAAAAATTGATGAGAGTGAAATTTTACGATGCGCGCGCACCCTGACACAAAATTAACAGAATGAAGTTGCCCACTAAATCGCTCATTACAATACGACCGACGTAACTTGGCGAGTCTGAATATAGCCGCAGGTGAACTTTCCGAACCGTACCGAGAATTACCGAATTTATACGATGTCAAGAAAAGGGATGTCCAATATGCGTGTTTGAGGATGTTGTTTAATCGTTTTTTTCTCAAATTGATTAAAATTTAAATAAATAAAAAAACAAATAAATTTAATACAAATAAAGTATAACTTCTTACGCACGTACATGAGTACACGCACTCTTTTTTTAATAAAAATATCGTAAACAAGTTAGCTCATACAGTCTTGAGGGTGGCAATAATAAAAAATATATATTTTATTCTTTGATCCAACAATAATGAGGTTCGAAATAAAAAATCTTGCTTTCTAAATTTAAATTAATGGGTACGACAAAAAGTCTCATAATGATTAAGTGTGTTTATTATTAAAATATTTCAGAACGAGTTCGTAACAGAATCAATTGGACCGGTCCAATTTTCGAAGATCATTAATGTCATATTATTCTGTTTGATACAATTCTAAGAATAATTAAGATAAATGTTTCGTAAATGCAAGATGATTTTCATGAAAACACGTAACATTATACCAGCACGTGTTCCATTGCGGCCTCCATTACTTTTAAATCAGTTAATTACGGTGTAATGGCTCATTAAATAGCAACAAGCCGCTCGGCGCCATATTGGTCGTGTAAGCGTCTATTGTGTTACAGAACCAATGGAACCGCGAATGCGACATTTTATTGTCACATTAACATTTTTGATTTTTTTATTGGCCACTAAAAAGTACGGTGCTTTTATATCTGTTTTGAATGTTAACATCGTTGTCAACGCTCTAAATATTATGAACCACTTTTTCCTATGTTTATTTTTTTTAAATATTGCAACTTTCCTTCTGCATCCTATCTTTTGTCCATAGTAGAAGCTCCCTTATGCTCTATGGATTCTGAGACAAGAAATCTAAAAGAGGTTTGACATTTTCCATTTCAATTGTGATTTGAAATGAATTAGGGAATTTCAGTCGAGTCGAACTCGCCTCATATGGGATTCCCCGGCTGCAGTGACCGCGCGGTAACCCCTTTCCATTAGTTTAGCNACTTTCCTTCTGCATCCTATCTTTTGTCCATAGTAGAAGCTCCCTTATGCTCTATGGATTCTGAGACAAGAAATCTAAAAGAGGTTTGACATTTTCCATTTCAATTGTGATTTGAAATGAATTAGGGAATTTCAGTCGAGTCGAACTCGCCTCATATGGGATTCCCCGGCTGCAGTGACCGCGCGGTAACCCCTTTCCATTAGTTTAGCGGTAGCAATTGAAAAATAAACCCATTGGCCTTACAAGATAAAGCTGACAATCGCTTATCGCATTCGATGCTCCAGCTGAGGTATTGATTTTGTATGACTTTAATAAGTTAATCGAACTCCGAATTGATTTACATCTCAAAGTCTGTGAATCAACTTTAATAATTACGTTTTGAATATTATTTGATTTGATTAATTGAATATTGTGCTGACTACCCTCCACCATGGTCAAATATACTCGAAACGCTTTTAACCACCAGTTCTGGAAGGGCATCGTTGCCCACTGAATTTCTCGCCGAATCTTCTCAGTGGGTCGCGTTTCCGATCCGGTGGCAGATTCTGCGAAGCAGTGCTTTTGCTAAGGCCAGTGCTAGCAACACCCCCGGCTTGAGCCCCGTGAGCTCACCTACACGCCAAGGCGAAGCTGAAATAGCCTCTCAAGGCTATCAGCATAAGTAGGAGAAAAAAAAAGAAGCGCATCGCCGGGAAAGGAACCCTCAGGCGACCTAACGAATGCGTGTACACTGTCAAAGCAACCACGATCACTATGACAAAGAATATCCGACTAAGACCGTATGTTTTTCCATTAAAATAATGTCTCTAATAATAACAATTACAATGAGCAAACGGTGCACGCATATAATTACAAAACGGATGTTGAAAACCGGTAAAAGTCAGTACCTAGCTACTTAATAATTGTGTGTTTATAACATAAATGTATTTATTGATAATGAAATCTACATAATCTTTTTATTATATCACACTCTTCAAGGATTTGGTGCTAAGCGTGAAGATGTTTCATTTTTGTTCTCTCCGAGGCAAAGGGTTGCGACAATCAACTCAACTTTTTTTTTTAAAGCGACAGTTTTGTCTTTTAATTCCAAATAAAAAAGCCAATGGATTTAGCGTTACAATAATTATTGACTTGATATCCATTGTATACCCTATTGTTTCTGTTTTTAATCAATTATAATGGGTGGCGACTTGATAAATTTAATTGCTTCCTAGTTCCCGAGTCGACCTTAGCATTATACATACTATTATGAATATGCATTTAACATTATACTTTAATCTTTTATAATTTTCTACCAGTAAAATAATATTAAATGACATTTAAAAAATCGTTTAGTTATTATTACAAATTGATTTTATAATGGAAATGTTAATCTTTGGGATCGAAATTCTTTTTCTCCATTTTTCCAGATTCGGTATCGCAAAGTCCATTGGTTCATAAATAGGTCAAGCCAATGTTGACATTGGACAAGTTTCGCCTGTTCCTCGACTGGCAGGTAATAAAGTTAAGTGACCGGCAAATTCCACTCGATACGTGCTTTGAACACGGTTAGTTCTAATTAATTAACTAGCAACTATTAGCACAAGACATTGTGCTATTTACTACGTTTTGAACTTGGATAGTGTGGAATTTACGATAGTGATTTTAAATTAATTTTGAAAAGGCAAAGGGTTTTATTGATCATTCAGGACAAAACACAAAAAATCAAAGGAGTATTTATTATGTATGTTATAATTTTTTTAGGACAATATTAAATTCGTATACTACGCAATTCCACAGATACCACTTCATTTAAATACTATCAATTGGTAAAACTCAACCAGTATACTACGCAATACTTTTAAGTAACTGTAGATACGTTGTGACAATCATAACCGAGATTTTGAACTTGTGTCTCTTAGGTAGCAGCATTTACTTTGTAGATGTCTATGGACTCCGGCAACCACTTTACACCAGGTGATATCGTTCACTTAGCAATGAAAAACAATGCAAAGTGACATAACATCACAGGATATCATGCTCCCTTGCAATCGGCTCAATTCGCCAGCTTCCGTATTCAATTTATTTAATCTCTGCTCGCNTAACCGAGATTTTGAACTTGTGTCTCTTAGGTAGCAGCATTTACTTTGTAGATGTCTATGGACTCCGGCAACCACTTTACACCAGGTGATATCGTTCACTTAGCAATGAAAAACAATGCAAAGTGACATAACATCACAGGATATCATGCTCCCTTGCAATCGGCTCAATTCGCCAGCTTCCGTATTCAATTTATTTAATGTCTGCTCGCACGGCAACTGTTGGCTAAGCGCTTGACTCTGTCAGTACTGTGTCAGTGTACTCTGACTTCGAACGTACAGTGTGATTAGTGCCGAGTTTTTTAACGTTCTCGATAGCGTAAAAGTTAGCTCATATTTGTATGGAATGGGATCGTTTGCCTACGTTTGCCGCTAGGGGCGCTGTTCCAACTGCATACATAATTGGGCTAACTTTTACGCTATCGAAAACGTTAAATAACTCGCACTAAGCACGCAGGTCACTGCTGTCAATATAACCAGCGACAAGTGATAGGTTAACATAGACAAGGTGATTTACTGTTATGGAGTGTAGAGCTAAGGAGCACAGTGTGTATAAAAAAGTTTACGTCGAAAAATTGCCAATTAGCTTGGCGTAGCCGAGAGAGAGAGAGAGAGAGACAGAAAACCGTCTAGTCTTTATTAAACTACAGGTTGAAAAAATTAAAATCTCTCTTCACAGTTTTTTTTACAAGTATTTGACATAACTCTTCCCTTATTCGAAATACATTAAACTAATGCAATCTAAACTATCACTCGCTACCAAACTGGTTGCACACACCGAATGTCTCTTCCAAAATATGCATTGTTCCTAAATCTGCCTATTTCTGCCGTGGGGCCGCCGTTGTAAATATACTGAGACCTTAGAACTTACATCTCAAGATGAGTGGCGCATTTACGTTGTAGATGTCTACGGGCCCAAGTAATCACTTAACACCAGGTGGGCTGTGAGCTCGTCCACCTGTCTAAGCAATAAAAAAAATCTTATTCACCCGTAAACCAATAAATCAATCACAATAATTAAATTTACAATGTCGATCGTTCGCTAAAGCAAGGCGTACAATTACAAGTATGTATCACATTAATTACTTTTACGATGCGTTAATTTCGTTTGTAAACTAGAGATTTATGTACTCAAATTAATTATGTATGAGATTTACGTTTGGCATTTTAATTTTCAACAAAACTGCTGTACCGCTGAGGAATCCAAACAATTTTTTATGTATGTTTATACTTATAAATGTTCAATATAACATAAATAAATTATGCTTTGAATAAAGTATGCATGATTTTAGTATACAATATGAAATGTTAATGAATGTAATATAGATGCAAAATCTGAAGTAAATGAAAAGAACAGCCTATTTATATAAATAGGTATTGTTTATATGACATGTTCTCCGAATTTTAGTATTTTTGTTCTCATAAACATTAAAATGATTTTAAAACACTTAATTAACTTTGTTTTATAATTTTTTTTTAAGACGATTATAAAGATGGCGTCCGGTGTATAAAGGGAAAACCCAAGCCATTGCTCAAAATAAATTTTTTCGTTTTCACACTTAATAATAATGACCAAGCACTTATCTATCTATTCAGTTCTAAAAATACGATATTTATAACAAAGATATCCCATTCATTAATAAACAGTATCGTACCACAAAAGAAGCATAGCAAAAACCAGAATAAAAATACCACAGAAGTTTTTTATCTTATGATTTATACACAAGAATGAAACGAAAATAATTATATTTATTGTATAATCAATTCCGTCTCTATATATCCCAATCAAAATTTGTTTAAAAAAAAGCATGCATAGTTCACACATAAATCAAACCTTCTGGAGTATTCCATCTCATACCCAGGTTAATCGAACAAATGTATAATAATGTTTATCTCTTTTAAGTGTCGCTTTTCATCGAATGTCAAAATATGACAGCGCTACAGATGTTTTCCCTCCAAAAAAATAATTCAAATGAAATATAACAGAACACGTTTCCTAATCTTAAAACCGATTCGCAGAAGACGCGAGTCTGTCACCGCTATTTTGATACATAGATTCTTACTGCTAATAAAATAAAAATAAAAAATAAAAACCAAGGAGCAATATTTATTTGAGTTATAACGTTTTAAAAGTCTTGACACAGTTCTTTTGGAGTTTTCCGGATAAGTTCGTTTAATACGCTATAGCGTTGCGAAATTGGCACAGATGTAAAATATTCCTGAAACTGTGCTTTTTGCACGATGTTCATTAGTACTTCGGTGTTGACAGTATAATGACGTTGTTTATATCATTGTTCGTAGATGGGCTTAGCCGATCTACTAATAAACGGCTATCAAACCCTATAAACGTCTCAACATGAACACGGCTTCTCTTGAGACGTGAGGTCGCCACAATGAGGCGGATTATGGCTCAAAGCATTTTTTTTATTGCTTTGATGTGTGGACGAGCTCACAGTTCACCTGGTGTTAAGTGGATAGTGCAGCCCATAGACATCTACAACGTAAATGCGCCACCCACCTTGAGATATAAGTTCTAAGATCTCAGTTTAGTTACAACGGCTGCCCCACCCTTCAAACCGAAACGCATTACTGCTTCACGGCAGAAATAGGCAGGGTGGTGGTACCTACCCGCGCGGACTCACAAGAGGTCCTACCACCAGTAAATGCATGCTTTACTATTGTTATTAAGTAGAATAGAAAGACTAAACAAAAAGAAGATTTCGATTGGAATGTTTTTACTTTTTTTTAAATTACTGACGCTTCCGATTATTCGGATGTTTCGAGAACATCATTGAGGAGCGACACGCGAAAACTTCAAAAATGGCGTTCATTTAAATTTTCATCGAAGCCCCCAAAAATACATAAATCCAAACAAACGCTCTAACGTTATTTAAATAAAACGAAAGTGTAATATTTTCTCGTTGAAATGCTTATTTTCATTAGCGTTTTGAGCGATGATGGCTTCCGATTTAAAACGAACATAATTTCGGTCTCGTATGAAAGAAAGAAAAAAAAATCACAAACGACCTCTCTGTATTCGCGTGATCGTGGAATATAAATAATATATTAATCACGATGCGTTTAATTATTTATTTAAGCACAAAACGGATTAGTTTTTTTTTTCTTTTTTATACCTAATCTGAGAGCCTTGAGAGGCTATTTCAGCGTAACCCTAACGTTTGTAGGTGAGCTCACGGGACTCAAACCTGATGACGTTGCTAACACGAACCCTAGCAAGAGCCGTGCTTCGCAGAATCTACCACCGGATCGGAAACGCGACCCACTGAGAAGATCCGGCGAGAAACTCAGTGGGCTACAAAACGGATTAGTAAAAAGGAGGCAAGAAGCAAAACTCGACGCAGCCAGTTTTCTTTTATACCAAGTTCAAATCGTTTATCTTGCACAACCTTTATTTAAGACTGTTTACGTGTTTAACGGTCAATTATTTGAAATCTTAAAACTGTTTTAAACTTAGAAATATGGGTGTAAGAAACTCAATGAAGCATATATGTATGTCGGAGAAGCCACAATTATTAACACCGTCGTCAGATCTCGTAGGGGCGATTAGGATAATCTAGCTAAGAGAAATATTAGGGTCGCGGGTTCGAGTCCCACATCGGGCAAACATTCGTGTGATCAACAATTTTCTTTGATTTTGTCTGGGTATTTAATAACTATACGTTTAAACTTATATAAATATGTACGTCAACCTCCGCTACCCATAACACGGGGAATCCTCTTTTGGGGGCCGGATTAGCATGCATAATTTATTCCCAACCATTTATCTATTTTTCTTTTTATTATTATTTTTACTGGTGCTAGGACGTCTTGTGAGTCCGCACGGATAGGTACCACCACCCTGCCTATTTCTGCCGTGAAACAGTAATGCGCTTCGGTTTGAAGGGTGGGGCAGCCGTTGTAACTATACCGAGACCTTAGAACTTATATCTCAAGGTGGCTGACGCATTTACGTTGTAGACGTCTATGAGCTCCAGTAACCACTTAATAAACAGGTGGACTGTGAGTTCGTCCACCCATCTAGACAATAACAAAAAAAACTATTTAAAATTCACCACATCAATGAGAATCGCCACACTAATTATTTCGCAGATGAACTTATTTTGCTTTCTATTCACAAACGCCTCAAGAATTCAGCTTGTTAGATTGATAATGAAAAATCTTGCACCGGATGCATACATGCATATAAATGACGCATTAGATTTTCAAATGATTTAATAGTCGTTTGCCGAAGGTCGATCTTCCAATGTCAATACAAGGCCGCTATGATAATGCAGGAACAATCTGGACTTGTGACGCGGCGAAAGACCGTAATGAGCTATCATCCAGATCTGGAAACCTCGCCCACATGTCCTGGTGAAACTGGAAAGGCCTCAGGGCCACCAGTGATCCTTCAATCATAAAAAAATAATCTGGAAACACAGACGAAATGAAAAAAATCATAATAAACAATAGTTGTGTGTGTGTGTTTTTTTTTTAAATTCCGTTTTGTCTACTGCGCCTTTATCTATCTTCGGTGTGGAGGTAAAGTCTACGTCCTTGCCTTGAATACGATAAAATTATTGTGAAATAAATATAATTGAACGGCTCTGAAAATATTATGTGTGTTGATTTAAATTGATATGTTCTGATTGAGGCTGAAGCGTTGGAATGTTCAAACAAAATTCTTGGTTTACGTTTTACGATTGTAAGATTAATTAGTTTTATTTTATTTATGTGAATATTCAAACAATTCGTACACTTTACGGAAACAGTAATGCGTTTCGGTTTGAAGGGTGGGGCAGCCGTCGTAACTATACTTGAGACCTTAGAACTTATATCTCAAGGTGGGTGGCGCGTTTACGTTGTAGATGTCTATGGGTTCCAGTAACCACCTAACACCAGGTGGGCTGTGAGCTCGTCCACACATCCAGGCAATAAAAAAATAATAAGAAAAACACGACTACTAAGTTATTGACCTCACTAATTCGTGATTTGCGGATGCGTAAAATTCGTTTCCTAAATATAACAAATCGATACCGTGCAATACAATTTATCTAATACAATAATAAGCGGAACTGTTTTAATTAATGGAAATAACTATATCCGTGTTCAAAAGACTCCCCCGCACGTGTTCTTCAAAATTAACCACTTACTGGTGGTAGGACCTCTTGTGAATCCGCGCGGGTAGGTACCAACACCCTGCCTATTTCTGCCGTGAAGCAGTAATGCGTTTCGGTTTGAAGGGTGTGGCAGCCGTTGTAACTATACCTGAGACCTTACAACTTATATCTCAAGGTGGGTGGCGCATTTACGTTGTAGATGTCTATGGGCTCCAGTAACCACTTAACACCAGGTGGGCTGTGAGTTCGTCCACCAATCTATGCAATAAAAAAAAAACACAAAGGAATATCGAAAAATTCAAATTTATACTAAAATTGAAATTACTCGAACAATTCAAAACTATAAGCAGCACTTAACAGTGGCTCGACCCACTAATTTTATGGTAATTACATTACTAGGTTAATTGTTTTAAAAATTGTTTCAAATAAAGTGATCTTAACGGTAACATGCCCAAAATTACAAACTGTAAACTAAAGTCAATGATAATGTATAATTTTATTTGACATTTAACTCAATGACGCCGGATGGGAGGAATAGGCGATCTGCTACAAGCTATCTTATTGATTTGCGCAAAAAAAACCGATCATACAACGAATTTTCATAAATATAATCTTGTTAATGAAAAATGAAACTCATACGTATGTAAATAATATATGAAATGACTGTTGTTGATGTGAATACAACAGGAAATACTGAAAACCGGTAGTCTATACTAATATTATAAAGAGGAAAGATTTGTTTGTTTGTTTGTTTCGAATAGGCTCCGAAACTACTGGACCGATTTGAAAAATTCTTTTTCCATTAGAAGCCGACATTGTCCCTGATGAACATAGGCTACTTTTTTGAAATTTTTTATTATTAATTTTTTTTGGTTTCATGTGTGTTTTAATGTTTCCGAAGCGAAACGAGGGCGGGTCGCTAGTAAATATTAATTTATTATTAACCTTAAATCTTCAAAAACAACGTCTTGTTTTGTTTGACACATTTTTGGTTCATTATCTTTTTGCTGATGGTAGAACGTATTCTTCCCGGATGATACCACCAAATTTTGCAGCACAAATATTTCGACTTCAAAAACTATCACATATTCCTCTTTGAAGGGCGGTACAGTTACGCAATAAGATTGAGACATCGACCTCATGTCTCAATGAGGTCCGGTGGACACGACTAGATTGATAGTTAACATGTCACATCAACACAAAACAAACACTATACTTGGGTAAATACGTCGGATTTCCAAATAGCCAAAACACGTATAGCATTGCATGTACCAAATTAATAGAATTATTCAAGCATTACATTAAGTAATTCAAGTTTACTGTTTGTTATGTCTGGTTTTGTAAGCTGCGGCAGCCCGGTTTTAATATCGTGTAGAGGATTTTGTAAGAAATAGTTAATGTTTATTTACAATACAATCTGTTTATATATTGTGATGGTATATAATTTTTCTTGGTCATATACCTATGTATTAATGAATATAATATAGTGAGTTATGGTTCATCTTGAAGCGTTTGTAGCGTTTATCCGGATGTCATTTCAAATAAATAAAAATGAATTACTGTTCGTTAGTCTCGCTAAAAGTCGAGAACGGCTGGACCGATTTGGCTAATTTTGGTCTTGATTTATTTGTGGAAGTCCAGAGAAGGTTTAAAAGGTAGATAAATGAATGAAAATGTTCGGAATTAAATAAAAATAACAATTTTGTTTTTCCTTTGATGTGACCCCCGTCGGGCGGATTCCTTTTGTTTGTTTTAAGTTTATTTTATACAAAAGCTTAGGTATTTTATTTATCGATTGAGGCACTACGAAGTCTGCCGGGTCAGCTAGTTTCAAATAAATTTGTAAATCAACTATTCTTACAGTTTCCCGTGATGTTTTGTTTGTATTTTTTATGCAGTTCCGAGTATCTCACATAGTCTAAGCAAAGTAGGTCTCGTCCTAGTAAACGGGTAATCCTAATATCCTAAAGCACACTAGTACAGATTACATTAATGAGGAGAGACCGAGCGTCTTACGAAAGTAACTCTTGCGCATAATCTGTGAGCACATCGCCTTGTGAAATTATATTACTGGCACAATGCAAACCGTAAGGTCACGGCTTCGTTGGCGGTAGATAGTATTATAGATAATACCGAGAACTGTTACTAATCGTTTTAAAATTAGAAATATAGCGGGAAAATAATTTAATTTCATTGTTTTTTTGTTTTTTTTTTTGTAATTAAATATAAAATTACGGAAAATACATTAACTAAGAATAATGTGGTGGCTGTACACCACATAATTATAATACACTTTTATAATTAAAAAAAAAAAAAGATATGTCTTNAAAAAAAAAAAACGATATGTCTTACGTTTAATTGAAGCCTTCATATTCGATTGTGGCAAGGTTTCATACAGTAGTGTCAACATTATAAATAACCTCACGAAATAGCCCTGTATTTGACGGCACACGCCCAACTCGACTCGGCCGAGTAAACATGAGCCGGCCCCAGCAAACACGAGTCACGTACTCAACTAGATTTATCTATTGTTACAGGTTCGTCATCAATCTTCTGGCGACGAATCTATTGACTACTTCATTGTTGGCGCCCGCGCTCTTCGGCGAGCATACGACGAAGAAAAACGCCAGTCTGTGGGTGGAGGCGGGCGACTCGGCGGCTTCAGCCTGCAGCCTGTCAGCCCTGTTATCCGTAATGCTGATTTCACTCGACCAGCACCACGCCGTCACGGATCCTCTTCGCTGCCACACCCGTCTCTTACAGCGTCGTCCAAGCTCGCTCTGCGCCGCCACGTGGGTCGCCGCGGCATCCGCAGCCGCAATTCGAGCTACCATCGCCGTGTTCCACTACTACTATCCGACCGAATCAGCGCTGCAAGGTATCCAGCTCGCGTACTACGTCGTGTACTTGATATTGGGAGTGATCGCACCGATAACTATAGTTTGCGTCATGTACGCGAGAATCTACCGTGCGGCGCGCTCGTCTGGATTACGAGCTCGCGCGAACGGTGCCAGTGCTCTGCAGTTACACGAGCCCCCGCCCCCCCTTCCGAACCTCATCGAAGAGGGGGAAGGAGAGGGACTCACACTTAGAATAGACGGATCAGAAGACGTAGCATCCGGAGAGCACGATCGCAACAAATTTGGACCGTTTCTGTTACCACCGTCAGAGAGGCCAGTCCGTTGCCCATCTGTTGCCAGTCTACGGAATTCCCGCACTAAAGATGGAAAGTCGAACGAAGATCTGAGGAAGGGATTACCGTCTGTTAGTTCGGCACCATCACTCGCCGCCCCTCTCTTGGCGGTGCAGCAACGGACCCCTCAGACCTCACACAATGGATCTAGAATAACATCGATACGATGCCGCATTTCAAACGCCTCCCTGTTCCGTTATAGAGAAGAATCTCGTGCGGCTCGCGTCGGTTTGCTGACGGGGGCGTTAGCCATGCTGCACGTCCCGCATGCCGCAGCCGCCGTGGCCTCCGCCGCTGTCCCCGGGCTGGCTGATTGTGCGCGCACCGCATCGCTCGCGTTACTCCTGCTTGCCTCTGCGGCTTCACCGTTCCTGTTTGCACTACGTTCGCGCCGGGTGCAGCGTGAGGCTCGGCGTCTGTTCGTGCCTGAGAAGAGCGCTTGGGAGAGAGCATCGGCGTCCGCGTCGTCTGCGGCGGCGGACGGGCAACGCGCTAAGGCCGCTTTGGAGTTGCTGCGGACATTGTCGCCGAGCAGCGGAGAGCCAGCGCCGGACAGCTCGGCGGAGTCGGGTCCTTGCCGCGGCTCGTTCAGCTCTGGGGGCAGCACGCAGCTCTCGTCAGCTTCGGACGAGTGACCGCCGCCCCGCCCGCGGGTGCGCTTCGCCCCGCGACCCACCGCTCTACTCATCTGTGATACTAGGATAAGCAGCACCGCGCTCGGCGCGACCGTCAGACTGATTTAGTTATTAAGTTAATTTATTGTGTCCGTACGTACCTTACCGCTAAGCGGATTAATGTTTAGAAACTTACCTGAATGAATAGTAAAAAAAAGAATAATATGTAAATGAAAATAAATTCGTATCGAAGTTATAATGCCACTGTTTTAATACCTCTGCAACCTTCCGTATAACGCAAATGATCATAGCACTATTCAATACATTGATAATATTTTCTGGTGGTAGGACCTCTTGTGAGTCCGTGCGGGTAGGTACCACCGCCCTGCCTATTTCTGCCATGAAGCAGTAATGCGTTTCGCATTCGCAGCCGTTGTAACTATACTGAGATCTTAGAACTTATATCTCAAGGTGGGTGGCGTATTTACGTTGTAGATGTCTATGGGCTCCAGTAACCACTTACCACCAGGTGGGCTGTGAGCTCCTCCACCGATTTAAGCAATAAAAGAAAGAAAAAAATTACTTTATAAAAAAAAGAACAAACAATTCAGACATAAATATCACTCTAATGTTGCACAGATTCATAAATGAAAGTAAATTATAATAGTGGTAGTCAAAGTACACACCAAAGTTTTACACTAGGATTTCGAAGGGTAAGAAAATCATTATAGAATATAATTGAGGCTTCGTCTTCATGCTCCAAAATGATAGCAAATGAAAGCAAACTTGATGATAAGTAATTCAATAAACTAGTGGTCCCGCAGTAGTCGAAATTCGACTATAATTAATTGAAATTGTAAGTTTGTACACTATTATGATTCTATTGTCAAGGAAAATTATACTTCTTTAATCACAGATTTCGTCAATACTATACTTTAGACAAATATTAATAAAGAGAAAACAGTATTTAATCTATTCTCAATTTGACAGACTATAACTGAGACTTTTTGGCGGGAACGCGAGGAGTGAAGTTGTGTGATTTGTTTTGTTTTGTCTATTTAGTGTTTCTTCAGGTTTAAATGTGTAATAATGGTGGTTTATTAACCGATTAATATCTGTGAAAGTGCACAAATGTGGGAAAATGAAACAAAGCTGCTGGACGTAACTTCTCGGGTTCCTCCAAAAAGTCCACTGGAAAAAATCTCAGTAAATGACCACCATTTTACTGCGATTATATTTCATCCCATATCATTTCGTTTCATTAAATTTCATCCCAGTTGATTAATGTCTCAAATTAATCATCTTCATTTCATTTCACTCCATATTATCATTTTTCATAAAATTAAGAATTTAAAGTAAAATAAGACATGACTTAAAGGTCTTAGTTACCAGGTCATAAAATCTCTTAAAAAAAAAAAAAAAAAGTAAGACAGGAGGACTTTTTGGCGGGAACGCGAGGAGTGAAGTGGTGTGATTTGTTTTATTTTGTCTATTTAGTGTTTCTTCAGGTTTAAATGTGTAATAATGGTGGTTTATTAACCGTTTAATATCTGTGAAAGTGCACAAATGTGGGAAAATGAAACAAAGCTGCTGGACGTAACTTCTCGGGTTCCTCCAAAAAGTCCACTGAAAAAATCTCAGTAAATGACCACCATTTTACTGCGATTATATTTCATCCCATATCATTTCGTTTCATTAAATTTCATCCCAGTTGATTAATGTCTCAAATTAATCATCTTCATTTCATTTCACTCCATATTATCATTTTTCATAAAATTAAGAATTTAAAGTAAAATAAGACATGACTTAAAGGTCTTAGTTACCAGGTCATAAAATCTCTTAAAAAAACTATAACTGACAGACTGCAAAGAAATTTTGAGAATAAATAGTATGCATGCGTGTGTGTGTCAAATACATAGTAGTGTGTGTAATGTTTTCTTTATTGATTTAATGTATATTTTATGCATTATTTAAAAAAATATTAGCATTGTGCACTTCTTCTCTATATTCTGTATAAGTGTGTAAAATTTCATACTCCTCCGCCCGCGCAATTTTCGTAAAAAGGGATACAAAGTTTTTCCTTCACGTATTAATATATAGATAGGCAAAACATTCAACAAAAAATACACGCTCAGATTAATACTGTGTATTCAAAACACATAATGGCTAAATATATAATTATGTAATTATGTTAACATCTGGATCCAGCGTGAGAATGATGCAATGCAAATTGAACCACAAACGTAGAGCATAATAGAAAACTGTTTTATTGAACATCACAAAATCTATACATACATACATATAAATAAAAATTGAGTGTTTGTTTGTAATATTGAAATAACCGCTTTTTACTACATGCATATGAATATATATACGGTACATATGGTGTATAAAAAATAGTATTTTTTACAATTTTTATCTGTCTGTCTGTCTGTTTGTTCCGGCTAATCTCTGGAACGGCTGGACCGATTTTGACGGGACTTTCACTGACAGGTAGCTGAAGATATAAGGAGTAATTTAGGCTTTACTTTTTTTAGACTAGCTTCGCCCCGCGGCGTCACCCGCCGTACGACGGGACATAACATCGCGGGACTCAGCTATCAATAATAAAATTTAATGTTTCCGAAGCGAAGCGAGGGCGGGTCGCTAGTATAAAATATAGGATGTGGTAACTCTATATCTACAGTTTAAAAAAAATACGAAGAATCCAAAAAAAGTCACTTAAGAAAAGATTGTAAGACTAGAGGCCTGCCGACCGAGAGGGCTGGTGGTCGTGGCGCCGACGATCGCTGGCCCGGCGTCCCGAGGGGGAGGGTGATGGGAGAGATGTGCTCCACACTAAACGCTTCACTTTCCTCCCTTTGCCTCTTCATGAGTTCTGTCTCATGCGAGGTTTGGACGTTGGTTGTTAAGCGACAGGAGGTTTTACTCGGTTCGACTCCGACATGCCCCACCCTCCATCCTCAGAGGAGGGTGGGAGACCGGCGATTTCCTCCTGACCAAAAAAAAAAAAGACTAGAGAATTTATTCAAATGTTCAATAATTCAAACATCACTACACATTATAAAAAGTCACAATAATATTTATTTAGCCACCGTCTGTAGCAAATTGTGTAACAGAAAGACAATTGCAACGACAATTATACACGTTCTACAATAGAAGGGATTTAGAATGTGCAAATATCTACACTAAAAGTTTAGTCTATGCCAGTGATTCTCAACCACTGTTCTGCGGCACTTTTGTGTGCCGCCAAATTTCAAAAGTGTGCCGCCATATTTTGCGAATATAATATAATAATGTTAATATTATTAAATTATATCATTTTAAAAGAAAATTATTTTAAACATGAATATAATATACTTAAATCCACAAAAAAAAAAATATTGTATATTGTAGTTTATTTCGTATATTAAAATTTTTTGATAAACTATTTATGCAGTGTGTTGTAGTAAGTAAATAACTTTTATCTTTTTTTTTTTGTGTGCCGCCAAATTTTGAAATCGTTAAATATGTGCCGCAACAAAAAAAAAGGTTGAGAATCACTGGTCTATGCATATAGGAGATTTAAGATATTGACAATCGAAATTAAGCCCAAAATCAATGCTCTTTGCGTCCAAATTAGGATAAAATACAATCGAAACCGCAAGCTTATTAAGTCTACGAACTTCTTCCTGGTGTTATGTAAACGATCGAGGAGCCATTGTCCATTGTCTAATTCTCAGTAGTGATAACGAAATGAATATAACCAATGACTGTAAGAGAGGACGCGGAATGCATACATACTGTTGCTGTTTTGAATCAATAAAAAACATAGGAATACCATATTGTCCAGTACAGAGCTGGACATAGGCTGCACCTTTATTTGCGTAATTAAATTCTGGTGGCAGAACCTTTTGTGAGTCCGAGCCCTGCCTATTTCTGTCGTGAAGCAGTAATGCGTTTCGGTTTGAAGGTGGGGCAGCCGCTGTGACTATATTGAGACCTTAGAACTTATATCTCAAGGTGGGTGGCGCATTTACGTTGTAGATGTCTATGGGCTCCAATAACCACTGAACACCAGATGGGCTGTGAGCTCGTCCACTCGTCTAAGCAATAAAAAAAAACCAACACAGTCAGATGGAAAAACGACATTTAAAATTCTTTTAACGATAGTTTTATGGCATAGACGCGTGAACGCCTACTCACTGGCAATTGGTATTAAATGATTTCGGAGCATGTGGCGTTTATGGGAGTCGATGGAGACGTCACAACTACCACGCACCTTAAGACGTGGATTTGAATTCTCAACTGTATTGCATAACGGTCGCTCCGCTCTTAAAACTGGAAGACATGAATGTTGCGGGCTTGCTATATGTCGTATCACCACTAAAATCCATTCCGCGAACTCAGTACTTTGTGAGTAATGCTTAGAGAACTCTTAGTCGCCTTTTGCAACACAAATGGGAGGGACTAAGAATAGTCCTTTTTTTGGAGTATTTATTTGTTTTTAATTTTGATGGGCTGTAAGGTCACAGCAAAGTCAAGTTAAACTTATGGTGAAATAGTGTAAGGAGGCTTTTACTGTGATTTTTTCTTTGCACAAAATCAAAGCCTGTTTGGTTTGGTCACGAGGCCCTATCTCAAATCTCTCGCCACTGGCCTTCAGAGGTCGAAAACTGGCGATTCGCGATTCTTAGTTTCAAATTCTCAATTAAATCCCTACATCATCTTTAACGATATGAAATGATGAATTGAGTCAAAGCGTGTTATTCTCTTCTGATAAAGAATGCATTGACATACATAATGGCACGGACAATGGGTACGTATGAACTTTTTGCGATATTCCAACGCAAGATAATAAAATCTCAATAGAAGTAAATGCGAAAATTATTTTTTACGATTCACAATAAAAGCGAGTTACGGTTATGAAATTGATAACCGTTCGTTGGTCAATGCTCTCAAGAGTTTCCACATCAAAATTCTGTCAACAGAGGCATGAATTTTTAATACTTTCATTAATTGTAATATATCATCTCCTAAGTCGGTCTCATTGCTGATGATCGTCTCTAGCTTGAAGCGCCGATCGCCTGATGCACCATGCCTCTTCACATCTTTCTGTACTCGGCGGTTTTTGCAGCTTCGGTTATTTGCAAGCCGGTGAGCGTATTTACCAGAAATATGTCATACCATGTCTATATTGTTATAAAAGTCCAAACGTCGTCGTGGCCTAAAGGATAAGACGTACGGTGCATTCGTGTTGAGCGATGCAACGGTGTTCGAATTCTGCAGGCGGGTACCAATTTTTCTAATGAAATACGTACTCGACAAATTTTAACGATTGACTGGTATGGTGAAGGCATAACATCGTGTAATAAAAATCAAATCCACAAAATTATAATTAACGTAATTAATGGAAAAAAATCGATTGTCTGTAAAGTAGGTTTACTGACGATAGTCGAACGTGACAACGTCATAAGAAAATACTGATGGAATGGTTTCATTTTTCAAAAGAAAATTTTAATTTTATTTGTTTGATAGATATTTTTTATGAATATAGAGAAGGAGGTAAATGGAAATCACTATTGAATTGATCAAGTTACATTTATTTGTACGCATAAATAAAATTATGTCAATTTTTTTTTAGAATATGCCTCTTTGCCGCTCGTTGCGCGCTCTCGCTTGCACTTCAAGCCTTAAATGGAACGCCTCAGAAAGAGGGAACGCCGCATGAGTCATGTTTTTTCGTGCGTGTAGCCGGTTCCATCGAATTATAAGACGTTGTCACGTCAAAAAAAACGGAATCCTAGTGTGTTTGTAAGCCTTGGAGTGGCCTTGGAGATAACTGATCCAGGCTACAGGAACTCTAGCAAAGAAAACCCTGTGCACATCCCTCTCTATTTTGCCTTAGGCGACAACACGTATTCGGGCCAAAGGTTGTCACGTGTAGCCGGTTCCATCGAATTATAAGACGTTGTCACGTCAAAAAAAACGGAATCCTAGTGTGTTTGTAAGCCTTGGAGTGGCCTTGGAGATAACTGATCCAGGCTACAGGAACTCTAGCAAAGAAAACCCTGTGCACATCCCTCTCTATTTTGCCTTAGGCGACAACACGTATTCGGGCCAAAGGTTGTCAAGAATAAATGCCCAAGATTGCTAAGTTGAATCTGGACAAAATTAGTTAATACTTTGAAATATAAACAATAGACTTATGTGGATCACAACGACACGTGGTCTTCACAACGACACGTGGTCTTATTAACGTCCGATGACTCATTCGCGAATGTATTTTATTCCCAAAAATATCTCAAAAGTGGATTTTGAGTTTGTTTTTGATCATCGTTTCGTAGATTTTGATCGCTAGGTTATATTAAGTTCAAGGATAACAACAGTTAGGAACTTGTTTAATAATCAGTTTTACCTCTTAAATGTCTTTAGAGCGATCACAGTTTTCAAATCTCTTCTATTATACCTACATAACATAGCTACCGCTACATATATTAAAACTCACGGCTTGAACTTCATTACATACTTTGTGTAATGAGGCTAATTTTTTAAACGATTACACCGGCTACTATACCCTTCGAAGTCAAAAACGCACAGACGTATAGCGTCTAATTTTCAGATAACGATCTTTCTCTTTCTCTTTTAGATAGCCCATAATCGGGCACGTTGAAGCAAACACGGAAGACTCATGCTTAGTTAAGCAAATCCTCTGAAGCATTTAATTGAAGATGCTCTCGTTGTCCCGGTTTTCAATGTCCGTGACCTTAACCTTGATTTTGAATCGATAACAAGACGTCACTTGGAATTATTTGATTCTCGCACTTTGGATTGCCCTTCACGAGTTCAAGCCGATAGCAATAGCAGTGATAATACTGCGTATAACACGTAAATGTTACACGGATCGTCCAATGGAGATAATGTAAGCGGTGGGCGCGTCATTCATTCAGACTGATAACTACTACAGTAAATATTGTAGTGTTGATAACGAGAACGACAAATACGTGTGTGTTAACCGAGTAAATAATTAACGGTTTTGTTTAAATAAACATTTTGATTCATATTGATATAATATTTTGTTGGGAGCGATTGGAGAAATTTCGTTCTGACAAAAAACAAGTAATATTTCGGTAGTATTAAAAAATAATAAAAATCATTAATGTTTTTAAATCAAGTTCTTTAAATTGCTTGTACAGATGTTTCGTGACATGATTGATTAATCTAAAATAATGATAGTATAGTGCACTTCATGGGGCATCAAAGAAAACTTAGGTAAGTTAAAAATCATTCGGGGTTCCCCCTTACAAGTCCCCCTTTACTGGTGTTAGGACCTCTTGTGAGTCCGCACGGGTAGGTACCACCACCTTGCCTATTTCTGCCGTGAAGTAGTAATGCGTTTCGGTTTGAAGAGCGGGGCAGCTGTTGTAACTATACTCAGACCTTACAACTCATATCTCAAGGTAGGTGGCGGCATTTACTTTGTAGATGTCCATGGGCTCCAGTAAGTACCTAACACCAGAGGGGCCGTGAGCTCGTCCATCAACTGAGCAAAACAGTTAGTATCCTTGCAAGTATACAGGTTGTTCCACCTTTAATCAGTACTAGTATTAAATAGTCTTAGTATGACTTTTCATTTTAACCCTACGAAAAGCCAAAATTTCACGAAGAACATACTTATTCATTCTAAGCATTTTCTTAATAGTTTGGTCAAATAATGCCGATGAAAAATAAAAACTACCTATCTTCCTAAATATTTTATTTTCAAACAGGATTATTTTAAAAGAGCTATCCGAAGAAATTATTTTACATTTAAAATGAACAATTAATGGTTATTTAAACAAGAGATTGCAGCGTTTTACGTGAAAATGTATTACGATTTTCATACGTAAACAAATTCCTAAATAACTTTCTCGTCTAAATTTCATTACGCACAGTAATATTGATTTTGTAGAACAATCTATTTATAAATTTGTTTATCACGTTTCTTTTTTTTGTATTTGATTAATCAAAATTAAAGCCAATCAAAGATTTTAAAAACGTGATAAACAAGACTTATAAATAGATTGTTCTACAAAATCAATAGTAAAACTCTCACTGTAATAATTTATTTATGTTAATGTAGCTAAATTTAAATGACGTGAACTGATTTACCATAGATTAAATATGTATTTTCGCTTCTGTATGGCTGTGTGACGTGAATTGTGTTTCTGAGATTTCATCGTATGTAGTAAACGTCAGGTTTTTTTTTTCTAAAATGGAATGTTTTTTTTTTTCACCACGTTACGTAGGTGAGCACGGGCTCTGTCAGGAGGTATGTAATATTTACATGTACCTGTCAATATTTAATTTATGCATCGTGAAGAGTTTTACTTATGATTAATAGTCAAGCTGATAAATAGGGTGTAAGTAGTGGCCTATATGAAATCTTTTTTTATTGCCTTTGTAGGCAGACGAGCATGCAGCCCACCTAATGGTGAATAGTTACCGTTGCCTATGGACCTCAGCAATACCAGGGGCAGAGCCTAGCCGCTGCCTACCGTTAAGCAATATCCACAAGCCTCGTTTGAAGAAGGACATATCATAGCGCTCGGGAAACTTCTTCTTCTTCTTCTTCCAGTGCCTCTTAAATCCTGAAGGTTGGCCGTTAGCTTCCTGTATTCATTTTTATCAGCAGCCAGCCGGAACAGCTGTTCGACGGAGGCAATACCGGTCCACTCCCGGATATTACGGAGCCATGACTTCTTCCTTCACCCAGCACGTCTCTTTCCGTCCACTTTGCCCATAATTATCAACTGCAGCAGCATGTATCTATCGTTCCTGAGCATGTGGCCGAGATATTCTATCTTGCTCGGGAAACACCATCGGGAAACATCATCGAGGTAGATAGATCTCCAGAACAAAGCCTGCTCGACTCAAATCGAGTGATGCGACTGTGGCAATGTTCAAATCCCGCAGTTAAAGTAACATTCAACATCTATGCTATAAAAACGAAACCAAAAAACATCTTTAAATATTCCAAACAGTTTTAACTGCAGGTATCCCCGGTAGTATTTGGATGACGTATTAATCTCCAGTTTAGCCCAAAAATCATCTGTTGGTAGGCGCATACCGAAATTTTTAGATACAAAACATACAAAGGATTTTCTCATTTGAATTGGTAAAATTTATGCACAGACGATAATTGTTAATAAAATATCTTCCAAGTCGAACTTTCCGTCCAGATCAAATTATTTCCCCCAAGGGACTACATAGATATAGGCGCGGGGGAATTGGCCAATGTAAAGAGATTAGGCTTGATACGGAACCCTACAATGTATAATTTGCTTTGCATCTGTTTTGAAAGTTCTTGTGACCTAAAACAGCCCGCCTTCAAACTCATGTCTCAAGATGGACGGTGATATTGACATGGTTGATATCTATAGACTCCGTTGACCACTTAACACCAGGTAGGTCATATGTTGTTCCACCCATTTTAGCATTGAAAAATAAAAATTGAAACGTGTGCGTGTAATCTTTACTGAAGATTCTCCAGTTAGCTCCTATTATTTATGGCAGCCTGGTACTTTTGATTTTTGCGTATTTTATATGCGCGTTGATGCGCGCGCATATGAGCACACAGAAGACTTCTAGTACTAGTATTCGTATCCCGAAACCACCTCAAAGTGAATGCCAGTGTGCACCTTGAGACATGAGGCTAAAGTCTGAATTAGTTTGGAGTAACAGAAAACGAAATTACTCTACTAACAGCATGATTCATTGTTTTGCTTCACAACAAAAATAGGCTAGCCACTCAAAACTGCAAACTAAAGAGATGCTCGTAATGCAATGCGAATTAAATGCGATTGCTTATTCCGTAAAAACTACAAGCATTTTCACTATTAACCTATAGTACAAATATTTAAGACTAGCGGCCCGCTCCGGCTCCGCTCGGGTCTTTAACAAAAATTTCAACGATATTTGACGTAGTTTTATTTTTTAAATAAAAGAACACTTATTGCGGCATAACTATAATTACTACTTATAATAATACTTATATTAATAAATATAAGACACTTTTTGTAAATAATAATGTGTTCTACAAAGTCGTAGTACATTATTTTATTCTATCATCAATAGTTTTCGCAGGGCACGCGATGTGTAGAATATTTTAGGTAAAATTTTTTACAGCTTGGGTTACATTATTGGAGTTTGAGTAAGGATCCCTAATTTTTTTCAAAAAAGATTTTATCCTATGTCACTCGGGAATAGTATAGCTTCCAAACAGTGAAAGAATTTTTCAAATCGGTTCAGTAGTTTCGGAACCTATTCAATACAAACAAACAAACAAATCTTTCCTCTGTATAATATTAGTTTAAATAACCTAATAAAATTATATTACATCTGATTTACTCCAATGCACTAGTATATAATATGTATTTGGTATCTATCAGTCACCAGTATTTGAATTCAACAACTATTTTAGCTACGTTCATTTTAATGAAAGTAGTGATTTCAATCGGACAAAATGCCAATAAAGAATGTATTGCTATATCTTTTTTCGAATACCCATTCTAACTAATTCTACCTGACAAATACAGTCCGTCGCGGCGTCGCGTCGTTGATATTCGGTCTTCAAATTTACTTGGGTTTCGTGGAGTCACTGACCTTTTCGCCGCGAAAATTATTGTTTTCTTTATTAACACATTTGCTGTCCAGTTTTTAATTATTTATCTGAAAAGAAATTAAAAAACACCACACCATTTCTATTCGTCATTATTTAATTCAATTAAAAGATCGTTTTCACTCTCAATATTTTATCGTGCATGGATATAAAAGTGTAATAATATGAGAATGTTTTTACTATTAATAGTTTTAGTGAAAGTGATGTTTATTTATTGCGTTCTTATAAAGTTTTCTATTTTTATAGCTGTTGTTATAAGTCTTGATGATTATATTGATTGGGGGAGGCTTATGTCCAGCAGTGGACGTCTGTGGGCTGATATAAGAAGATTGTATTGGTGAGTTTAATCGAAGGCAATGGTTTTCGGACATGAAAATATCGCACATACGGTGCGATAACGTCACCTATGCAAATTATGTAATTTTTCAAGAGAAAGATTTAATTCTTATATAGTTCTGCAAAGCTATAGAAATAAAATGATAATATTGAAACTACAACTTTAAACTTAATCAGTAAAAGTAAACATCTCTCTCGTCTCGCTAATAACTATTAAAAAATGTATTTTCTCATACTCAGTTCAGTGTTAAAATAATTGCATAGGTGCATGCATTATAGTACCGCATGTGCTATATGTAATGCCGAGAACCCTCAGTGGTGGCTACGGCTTTGCTTACCGTATTACCGATGTTGCGACAAGCTACTAGGGAAAGTGTTGAATGTGGGTATGGTCCTCCCATTCGTTATGACGAACCCCAGTGGGGATGTATGAAAGTTGATGATGAGATTTTTTTTTTATTACCCTTGTAGGTAGACGAAGCATACGGCCCACCTGATGGTGAGTGGTTACCGTCCCCCACGGACTTCAGCAATGCCAGGGGCAGAGCCAAGCTGCTGTCTACCGCTTAATACTCTCCACAAGCCTCATTTAAAAAAGGACATGTCATAGCGCTCGGGAAACACCGTGGAGCTCATTCCATAGCCGGACGGTACGTGGCAAAAAAGACCTCTGGTAACGCACTGTCGATGAACGCAGGTCCAGATAATATGACGACCGATGGTGACTACCTATCAAATGGTCTCTATGCTTGGTTGCCTTCGAACACAATAAGAAAATTCCATTTCCCTTCCATTTAAACTCAGTTTGTTTAAAATTTAAATTTAACGCTTTCCTATTAGGTCTTAGTCTTAATGATCCTTATTAAACCACGGTAGTACACAGTATAAGAAATTAACTTTAATACAAAAATATTATAATAGTATAAAAAGACAATAACGAAAAAAAAGATTAAAAAGAAATGACTTTAATTTTTTTTTTTTAATTGTTAATAGCAGTGCTTTTATTGCTAATTAAAAATTTAAAGCTCTTGATTCGGTGTAAACACGCATTTACTAAAACTGTACTGTTACATAATTATTCTATGTACTGATTGACTTGTAACTATTTCAAATGGTTACTAAATAATACATAATAATACAAAACCAAAACACATAAACAAATACCAAAAACATAAAGCATAATTTAACGTATAATTTTAGCACGTTTTAAACACAGCCGCGTAATTTTAAACATTTTAGCGCGGTTTTTATGAACCTGACTTTAAACTATCCTTGGAATCTTTCAATGTAATTTCGACCAACATCAAGACTGCCAATTAATCTGAAAAATACATACCAACAACGGCCGATTTTTTTTTTATTGCTTAGATGAGTGGACGATCTCACAGCCCACCTGGTGTTAAGTGGTTACTGGAGCCCATAGACATCTACAACGTAGACGCGCCACCCACCTTGAGATACAAGTTCTAAAGTCTCAGTATATGTAGTTACAACGGCTGCCCCACCCTTCAAACCGAAACGCATTACTGCTTCACGGCAGAAATAGGCAGGGCGGTGGTACCTACCCGCGCGGACTCACAAGTGGTCCTACCACCAGTAAATTGATGAATGAACTATGATAATACAATGGTTTTTAATAATTTCGCGTAAGATCTTATTACCTGGATAAAAAAGAGAGAGGTCTTTTATAGTCACCCAGTTGGGACGGGGTTCCCTTTGCAGTATTTTTTTTTGTATTAAGTAACGATGAAACAAAAAAATAGTCAGTATTCAATAATTAAACCTTAGAACTTATATCTCAAGGTGGGTGGCGCATTTACGTTGTAGATGTCTATTGGATCCAGTTACTACTTAACACCAGTTGGGCAGTGAGCTCATCCACCATTCTAAGCAATAAAAAAAATAACGAATGAACAGATACGAACAAAGTTAGTATTGCAGATATTAAAAAAAAGTAGGCAGCGGCTTGGCTCTGTCCCTGGCATTGCTGAAGTCCATGGGCGACGGGTACCACTCGCCATCAACTGGACCGTATGCTCGTGTCTGTCTGTAAGGGCAATAAAAAAATTAATTACGATAAGGAACTCTGTACCAAAAACTTATTATTTTTATGTAGTTCTACTACATTTTTAAAGTCTCATGCTATTAATACGCTTTTGTTAGCTTCAGACGTGTATGTTAGTATGTAACGGAATCTTTGAACATGATTTTGACCCCCTTCAAAACGTCGAATTAACGCGAAATTTGGTATACTTATTAAGGGCCGATGACAATAAAATATAAAAAAAAAAATTAAAACATTTAAATTCAACTAAAAATAATAAATAAATTATAGTTTAAAAAAACTAACAAAATACGCTTTTATAGAAAATATGATTTTATAGTAAAAAAGCGTGAGGTGCTTTTCAGGATATTATCAAAATAACCCTTCTACTCATATCTGTTCATAAAATATTTAAAACTACAGATACCGTGCACCTCACGCTTTTTTTACAATAAAATCATTTTTCTTACACTATTTTTAATTGAAATTTATAATATTTATTTTCTATTATAATTTTTAGTGGAATTTTCTATAAAAGCGTATTTTTTTTTTAAACTATTATTTATTTTTAAATTATATTCACTTATTGAATATTGTAAAAATATTCGAGCGACAGATGAATGTTAAGAAAATGAGAGCGCTTACACGTTTACCAATGACAATTAAAAAAAAAACTACAAAATAATTGAAATTTCAATGTTTTTGTCTGTCCGTCTATAAGTCTCGGTACTTGCTTATTGTAAAGCTATTATTACACTGCACGTACCAACATCGAGGCCACGAGGTTGCGTTCGAAATGATATTATGCACTCGTAATTGTTTGCAGAGTTCAAGGTAGCTGCGCCATCACCTCGGGACGTCTGAAGATTACACCGATAAACTCTTGCTCGTGTTTTAATTTCATTGAGAGACAGACTATTATTTCAGAGCTTATTACCGGGCGGCTAGTGAATAGTTAATTTCAATTTACCAAACACAATTTTACGAATGCTTAATGAGCCCTTATTTTTAAAGTGTTTTTTGAAACATATCAGTTCTCGTTTTCATTTGTACACCTTTGAGCGCGAACCGTCGATAGATAGACTCTATACTAAGGCGTGTAAATTGCAGAGCGTCGAAATATCTACTATTTTCGCAGTTACATTATAGGTATTAGGTATCGACCTGTACGGGTCTGCCAGAAACATAATTAAAATAAACGCTGTCCTTCGAATTGCAAAGTATAAATACTATGAAAGAAAATAATCAGTACGATATAAGCTATGCATTTATGAGATATTATTTGGATTTTAATGTCTTTGCTAATTTATATTCAGATAGCTAAAACAGTAGGTTTGTTTTTAACTGATACCCTGCTATTCACTTTGGAATAAATCATATCCATTTAGGATATCATTTAACCCTTTGAACACGAGCCGTCGATAGATCGACTCTCTATTAATGCGTATAAAGTGCGGTGCGTCGGGATACCGACTATTTTCGCAGTTTAAATAAATAGGTATTAGGTATCGACCTGTACGGTCTGAGTCTTAGCGCGCAAATTTATAACGTTTTTAATAAGTTAGTAACATTCATAATTATTTTGCTCTGAATATAACATTGATTTTAGTACTGTTTTTCTAAATTAAAGTTTTTTATAAGGTAATTTTTATTTTTTTATTTTAGCAAATTCTCCAAAATACCTATTTAAAAATAAGCCCAGCACTAAAAGGGTTGAGAACGCTTTACTCTGGAAGATTTACTTTTTTCACAATTTTCCTCTGCACTTTGTATTCTTTTTACCCAGCTTTGTCAATAAAAACTGTTTTGGAAACGCCTCTGCCAGGATTGGGTAAAATTAGTTCTATTTCTACTTAAAAATTTCAACAAATTTTACCATCTCTACGAATCACATACTTCGAACATTTTTTTGTTAATTTTAAATATATTTAAAAATTAATTACGTACTATATTTAAAAATAAATTACACCACCTCTCTCACAGACAATACAAAATACATACCCAAAACGTTCCCTAAAATCTAATTAACATCAATCACATTTTAAAGCAAAAAAAAAATGTTTCAAAATAATAATAATTGCTAAGTACATGCATTACGTCAATAATGTTTGTCGCAACAGACTTTTGAAAGTTTCGCAAATGAATTACTGAATTTGCGTCATTGGGCCACGTAATTCGTATATTTAGAATTATGGTTACAAGTTAAATAAAAACAAAAAAAAAAAAACTTCTGCCTCCCACCGACTTCCATAATGAAGGACGGATTATATGTTCTTTCACAGCCCACCTGGTTAAGCGGTTACGGCCCATAGACATCCACAACGTAAATGCGCCACCCACCTTGAGATATAAGTTTTAAGGTCTCAATTATAGTTACGACGGCTGCCCCACCCTTCAAACCGAAACGCATTACTGCTTCACGGCAGAAATAGGCAGGGTGGTGTTACCCACCCGCGCGGACTCACAAGAGGTCCTAACACCAGTTCTCTTCTAAGTTGGTCGCGATTCTGACTCTATAGTAGATTCCGCAAAGCACTGCTCTTGCTGGGGTTGGTGTCAACAAATCCTCTCAAGGTGAGCCCGTTAGCTCACCTACTGAAATAGCCTTCTAGGCTACCAGAGAACAGGTAGAGAAAAGTCTTGTGTAAGCCGGTGTTAGTGATTTCAGACCATAGCCCATAGATATAAGAACGCACACGCCACCATCCATGTTTAAGACGTGAGAAGGAATGCATTATACCTTCCCTTCGTCGTAGAAATAGCTAGGATGCTTGTACCTACTCATAAGCACTAAGAACACGTCCTGTTGTCAATAATTGCGCAAATTCATAAAAGCTAGTTTAATTTTTATTACACGAAATTATTCCTTTTACGTGGAAGTCGTTCGTTGAGACGCGTTAAGTACGTATTTCCTTAGGCGAATTTGTACCTGAATGCGGTATTTGAATACAGATATAGTGACTTCGTTTAATACAATCACAGCGAGCGTCTTATCCCATAAGCCAAGACGACTTCAATACTAACAACAAGAAATAATTAGGCAATGTGTTGAAAATTTTATTTTTTTTTCGCGCGTTAATGTTTATGTTAAACAAACTTCATTGAATTGTAAATTTGTGTGATTACAAGTTAGTTAACGTGTCCTCTCTTCAAATTTTTACTAAAAATAAGTAAATATATTTACAAAAATTTTAAAACCAGAAAATCAGATTCGCAATCAAAATAAAAAATTAACTTGTCAATAGCTAGCTATACAATTCGAATAGACGTAAAATTGATCGGTAATAATAATAATACTACTTCAATTAAAATTTGCAGTTTGGAAAATTCTCGAACGTCCATTGAGAAAACGCGGGTCATTGATCTCAGTGAGTCAACGGGCGTGTTATCTTGTCCGAAACGTTTTCATTAACTAAAAGACAGGTGACATGTTCTACTTAGATGCCTATTTTTGTTCATATTCTCAGAAGAAAATTTATGATGGTTAGTTTTTTTATTGCATACGTGGGCAGAGGAAACATGTTCCGACAATATAATGGCGGGGCGTATTATATGACCATGTGGTCCGGACGTTTCAGATGGTCATATCTTTTGATGTGGTAGCTATGAAATTCCAAAAATGGACTACGTAAACCTCAATATGAGTGTTGGTTCCTCCAACCAATGACTACTAGGTTAGTTAATAAGTTAAAGTGTTTATAAAAAAAAAGAACACAAGATATTTGTTTGACAGATGCCTGAATCTCGCTTACGACATTTTCAAGATATGCTTGCATATGTACAAGTTCCGGGCCGTCGGTCTACCGAGCAATTGCACTTGTTCGGTAGAAGATCTTCCCTACTTCGTTATACCCAAACCATTATGCAGGTACAACTTTTAGATCGTGAAATGAGATAGTTCCTTAGATCCTGCCCAAATAACTGATGCATTTTATTTAAAGCATTCAAATATTCTAATGCAATTCAGATACTTACCGCATGTCTTAAGTTCGGTCACGATTTCTATCAGCAAGCTCCATCGATAAACACGAGAACTCATCCCTTCCTAAAATGTTCAATAAGTTTAAACTCGATTTGCTTATCGCGTTTCGAATACTGTACAGTTTTATTGACACGGAAGACTGAAGATATATTAAATTGATCACGCGATGAAATCTTTCAAGTTTAAAGTTAAGAAAAATCTTTAATCCTATGGCAATAAAAATATGTTTGTTATTTTGTATTATGCACCTTGGAAATCCATACGTACAGCGCCCCAAGATACAGTAAATATTTTGGATATAGGCACTGACTTAGATAGGAAGATCATTCCGTATCGCGAGTAACAGTAGACGCGATGTTCACGCGTTCATGTTAATTCAGTAGACGCGAACTTCAACAATGAGGAACACAACTGTAATCGAAACTTATTTTTTTATACACAGACTTTTTTTTTTATACACAGAACTTTTTTTTAACATATCAGAAAAAGAACAGCCCTAGACACGACCTTACGTATCCATCAAATAACCCATGCACCTTTAGCACTAACACTAGGAGTATGGACCCCGCTAAACGTACTCGTCGAACTCGGCAAAGAGTTCGACGTGCAACCTAACCCATGCATCAGCCCGCTGAGTTTCTCGCCAGATCTTCTCAGCGGATCGCGATTCCGATCCGGTAGTAGATTTATTCGCGAAGCAGCTACTCTTGAGTTGTTAGGTCTCCTTTGGAGGCGCTCGGGTAGCTGTTAGCAAACTCACCCCTCTTGGCTAAGCCCTTGCTCGCCCACCTGTCCTGCTAAAACTGGAAAGGCCTCCGGGCCATCAGTAATCTCTCAAACATAAAAAAAAACAATTGAATAAAATATAACATTTCGTAACGAAAGCCCAAGAGTTTTTGAAGACTCTTTGAATATCACCAAATGTCTTTTAAACAAAACATTAAGGTTTCAAGAAAAAAAAGGACTACCTTGATTCGTAACAAGGTAATTGGTTTTATTTATAATTATTTCAAGAGAAAAAATAAATACTCATGATTTATTACACCATTTCAGCAATATAATAAACAGTTCTTTGATTTAATTTATTGGCTCATAATTCACGTGAGTGTTTAAATTTACTATTATAAATACTCGCATGTGGAGATATAAATATAATTTTTCCATTGCGTTCGCTGTGAATATTTAAATCAGTGATATTTTCTTCCATTCGCTGAATATGTCTCCTTTGGAGTTTGGAAATAGTTAGAATGGAATTGGCATTAGAACACATTGAAGTCGTCGTTGCCTAAACGATAAGACGTCCGTCCGGTGCATTCGTATTGAAGCGATGCACCGGTGTTCGAATCCCGCGGACGGGTACCAATTTTTCTAATGAAATACGTACTCAACAAATGTTCACGATTGACTTCCACGGTGAAGGAATATAACATCGTGGAATAAAAATGAAACCCGCAAAATTATAATTTGCGTAATTACTGGTGGTAGGACCTCTTGTGAGTCCGCGCGGGTAGGTGCCACCGCCCTGCCTATTTCTGCCGTGAAGCAGTAATGCGTTTCGGTTTGAAGGGTGGGGCAGCCGTTGTAACTATACTGAGACCTTAGAACTTATATCTCAAGGTGGGTGGCGCATTTACTTTGTAGATGTCTATGGGCTCCAGTAACCACTTAACACCAGGTGGGCTCGTCCACCCAACTAAGCAATAAAAAAATAAAAAATTAAGTTGTGTTGGATGCATCGAATATGCAAAAATTGGATTAGAAAATTAAAAAAATTTCAAATTGGACATGTAGGTAACAACATAATTATAGAAAACCAAAAAAAATACCAACACCACTACAAAGTAATACCACCTATTCCCAAAAACAACAAAGGTCGTAATAATAACAACAGACGAAACAAACTCTTAAATTTTTTTTCAAATACTTATACTTTTTTTAAATTCTTCTTTCTTAAAATTTCACCCACCACTATTTACTCTGCACTACTTTTGGTTGACGGGCGCAATGCCATTAAGTCCGCTAACATAAATTTTACATGAAGTGTAATAAATAAATAAATGAAGTTTTTTTTTTTATTGCTTAGATGCAATAGTTAGCAAATTCTCGCAGGTTGAGCCCGTGAGCTCACCTACCCCTCCGGGCGCAGCTGGAAAAGCTTCTAGACTACAAGCGAATAGGTAGGAAAAAAAGTAATCATATTACGTAAATATATTGTTTTTTTTATTGCTTAGATGGGTGGACGAGCTCACAGCCCACCTGGTGTTAAGTGGTTACTGGAGCCCATAAACATCTACAAAGTAAATACGCCACCCACCTTGAGATATAAGTTCTAAGGGTCTCAGTATAGTTACAACTGCTGCCCCAGCCTTCAAACCGAAACGCGTTACTGCTTCACGGCAGAAATAGGCAGGGCGGTGGTACCTACCCGCGCGGACTCACAAGAGGTCCTACGACCAGTAATTACGCAAATTATAATTTTGCGGATTTAATTTTTATTACACGATGTTATTCCTTCACCGTGGAAGTCAATCGTGAACATTTGATGAGTACGTATTTCATTAGAAAAATTGGTACCCGCCTGCGGGATTCGAACACCGGTGCATCGCTCAACACGAATGCACCGGACGTCTTATCGCTTAGGCCACGACGACTCCTAATAAAAAACTATATTAAAAAACTACTATATTAAAAATACTATATTACTATATTAAAAAACTATATCATTTATTGTCTTATAAATGACAATAATACAACACAAAAGTAAAATTACTGTTAAAAATAGAATGAAAATGAAATAGCCGGGAGCAATCGCTTCACTTCCACGAGCTAGTGATCTAGTCGTAAATTAAATTATTGAAAATCAGTATTTATTGAGGGTCTGGGAGACCTTGGTGCTGTGTGATTAAGGGACCCTTACATAGCTATGTATATATACACTATCGCTTATCTTCAGACATGAATTCAGAAACATAATTAAAATAACAGCTGTCTTTCGAATTGCAAAGCATAAATACTATGAAAGAAAATAATCATTACGATATAAGGTATGCATTTATGAGATATTATTTCGATTTTAATGTCTTTGCCAATTTATATTCAGATAGCTAAAACAGTAGGTTTGTTTTTAACTGGGACCCTGCTATTCACTTTGGACTAAATCATATCCGTATAACCCTTTGTACACGAACCGTCGATAAATCGATTCTCTATAAACGTGTATAAAGTGCGGTGCATCGGAATACCGACTATTTGCGATGTTTTATTATAGGTATTAGTTATCGACCTGTACCGATATATCTAAGCGCGCGCAAGTATAACCTTTTTAATATGTTAATAATGCTTATAAATAACTAGTTAAAATTATTTTGCTGTGATCTTAGCATTGATTTTTGTATATTTTTTTTTAGTTAAATTTTTTTATAAGGATTTTTTTTTCAAGAATCTTTTAGCAACAAAATATGTGAAAATAAGGGTTAGCAGGTTTTTAATAGCTTTCCCTCGCATCACCTAAGCCTCCTGACACAAAACTCACAGATAAATAAAAGTTATGCCGCTTCTTTGTGGTAATTTTAAATATTTAACTCACGTTTGCTTTGTGCTCATTATCAGCCTACAGTCGTCGTGTAGCTCTCTCAATTTCCACCACCGAGCCCGGTCTTCGGGTCTCCTCGTCCAATTAATTTGCAATCATTTCATTGCATCAAGAAAGTCCGGTCACCGTCCTCGCCGAACCGGTTGCTTGCGGCGAAGGGCTCGGCGAGTAAATTAACCCTCAGACACAGCCCACTGAGTTTCTCGCCGGATCATCTCAGTGGGTCGCGTTTCCGATCCGGTGGTATATTCTGCGAAGCACTGATCTTGCTAGGGCCAGTGAGATCACCTACACATCAAGGAGAAACTGAAATAGCTGCTCAAGGCTATCAGCATGGTAGGAAAAAAGAAAAAAGAAAAAAATCTCTCATCTGTATTTTTTAGTCTAAAACTTTATTCTATGACCGTGAAATTCAGTGATGTGTCGAAGCTTGATACTACTGTGCACCGTGCGTGTACATGTGTGTGTATGTACTTATATCGAGCGTGCATTGGCCCTTAACCTAAGACTAGCGAAGGCCCTTAATACCGGCGAAATCGTCTGTGATAAATTATGTTCTGAGAGTTACAGGGTTGTCACTCGTGCTGTTAATGTAGTATATTATTTTTTTTGCTAATTGGAGTTGTGCGTCAAAATTTAAGAAGGATTAATAAAAAAATGTATTTTTGTTTATTTTAGCTATTTACTGTGCGTTAAGAATGCTCAAAAACTTCGTTTCGCTCAATTCTCTTCTTCAATTTTGTTTGAAACTTTTAGCTTAGGTATGCGATTCTAACGTTGAGATATAAATTGTTTTGCAGTTACTAATGCTATTATTTCGGAAATAGAATAGAAACACTGAATCATACGAAACTATAAAAAAATATATATATTAAAATTGTTAAATTGTGCTCATATATGTAACTTTTATAAAATAATTGTAGGCATTTTTGTATACTTGTGTAATGTTTGGCATCCTTGATTCTTCACAAAGAGTGAAGAGAAAATGCATTATCAAATTAAAAAGTTGTTTTTTTTAAAATTCAGTTGTAGTTTGTCTTGATAGATCGTCTTATCAATTAAAATTTAATTATAACGAAGAGGCGTTGTGAACGTAAGACTTATAAAAAATGGGTAGGTACGCGCTAAGAAATGCTTCGTACATTTAAGGGTAGCTTAGGGGACATTACATGCTATTGAACATGAGGGAGCCTACGGTTGTAATGACCTCTATAGCAGAGCATAATACATAAGAACTTTTTTTTATTGCCCTTGTAGGCAGACGAGCATACGGCTCACCTGATGGTGAGTGGTTACCGTCGCCCATGGACTTCAGCAATGCCAGGGGCAGAGCCAAGCCGCTGCCTACCCTACGCTCAAGGGAGCCCTGCCCTTGCCGAGTTCTATTGCAACATAGAAGTCCGACTTTTTGAGAGATACGCGACGTAGGTAGTGGTTGTTGATTCCCGTCATACAGAGCGTTTATCCTATGAATCACTAACACACTTTATTAAATAATCTAATAAATTAAATCATAAATTATTGTACTCATATAAATAACTTTTATTATTGTAACTAAATACTCTAACGAAACTCATGACCTACCTGATTAGTGGCCACCGGAGCCTATAGGTATGACAATTGTTTTTTTTTACCTACTTATTCTTTGGTAGCCTAAGGGACTATTCCAACTATGCCCGGACGGTTACATGAGTTCACGGGCTCAACCTGAGAGAATTTGATAACACTAGCCCTAGGAAGAGCAGCGCTTCGTAGAATCTGCTACAGAATCGGAATCACGACCCACTGAAAAATCCGACGAGAAACTCATCTGGTTGTCAATTGTGAATGCCACCACACACAGATATGGGGTCGATTTTTCTATTGCTTTTTTTAATTGCTGAAACGATTGATCGAGCACACGCCTCATTTGATGGTAAGTGCCTAACGTAGCCTTGAGAAATCAATAGCGTAAATATCATCACCCACCTTGAGACATGGGTTCTAAGTTCTATAGAAGTCTAGAGTTCTAGTTTAATCTAGAGTTCTATAGAAGGTTGACCCACCCTCCAAACCGGAATGCTTTACAGCATAAATAGGCAAGGTACCTACCCGTGCGGGCTCACAAGATGCCCTACCGCGAATTGTGTTATGTAACGGTCCGCCCTAAAAACAGCCCAGTAAATACTCAATTATCTTGCGAATGAACCAAAATCGATTGAGCCAATTATATTAGATGCCCAAATAGCCGATGTAGGTCATGTAGACGGAAACGTCATGAGAAACTAGGTCGGACACGGTCGTCGCATATCGGATGAGCTATGGGCCAATACTAAGTATAAACGAGTATTGAGTATTTAAGATACGTGTATGAATGTAATATATTTGGCAACATCAAATGTCATAAGTCATCTTGTGAAGAAGTTAAGTGTTGTTGGATTATTAACAAAAAATACTATTATAGAAAATAGGTGAAAAAATGATGAAATGTATGATAAAGCTGGAAGCTTTTTGACACTTACGAACACTTTTGAAGCGGACTGCTAACGAAATAGAGGCACAATGCGGTGTGATGTAGCTATTAATCTATACTAATATTATAAAGCTGAAGAGTTTGTTTGTTGGTTTGAACGTGCTAATCTCAGGAACTACTGGACCGATTTGAAAAATGATTTCAGTGTCAGATAGCTCATTTATTAAGGAAGGCTCCTCCTCCGTGCATCGTATTCCTGAGTGCTGAGGGTCGTGACCTTTACGGAGCACTTTTGTTAGGACTATGGTCCTCCATTCACTCCTATCCTCCGCGCAGTGGATAGCGACATTGATGCTGGATTCCAAAGTCGTCTTAATCTGATCGGACCAGCGCATGGGACTACCCCCAGGGGAAGGGGGGCGGGAAGGCTATAGGCTATTATTGAGGAAGACTTTCGAACAACAAAAAAGAAAAAACAAGCGTTCTCGAGCAATCGGTGAACATACATAGATACAAAAATTGTGGTCGAATTTATAAATTCCTCTTTTGAAGTCAGTTAAAAAGCGTGATTTTGGTACCTTAATAAGCTCCTTAACATTCTATTATTCAAAAATATTTTCACTTTCTACGTAAATGAAAAGGCGGGTGAAATTTAGCATTATGCCAAAGTACATATTCCACGCGGACAAAGTCGCAGGCAAAAGCTAGTAGTGCCATAAAACAATACTACTTAGACTATTAAATACGTTTGATTGGTTTCTTAATTATTATTTTTTTATTGCTTAGATGGTTGGACGAGCTCACAGCCCACCTGGTGTTAAGTGGTTACTGGAGCCCATAGACATCAGCAACGTTAATGCGCCACCCACCTTGAGATACAAGTTCTAAGGTCTCAAGTATAGTTACAACGGCTGCCCCGCCCTTCAAACCGAAACGCATTACTACTTCACGGCAGAAATAGGCAGGGTGGTGGTACCTGTCCGCGCGGACTCACAAGAGGTCCTACCACCAGTAATGACATTAAAAATATGAACTAGATCACATTCTGAAACGTCACCGGAGACCTTCCCTACGAAACGGATCAATACTAATATTAGTTACGATCGCGCGGAAACTTCCAATTTTGCCTCACTGCAGACGCCGCACCGGGCAAATTTATTGGTTGCATATTCAGGCGGAAAATAACTGAGAAGTGAGAACGAAAACCGCTACTGTTGTTCAACGCCATTTAATAAACTAAAGACAGACAGTATAATCGAGAACTTACTGCCTTAATATTAGTATTTTTAACGCCATTTAATAAACTAAAGATAGACAATATAATCGAGAACTTACTGCCTTAATATTAGTATTTTTAACGCCATTTAATAAACTAAAGATAGACAGTATAATCGAGAACTTACTGCCTTAATATTAGTATTTTTAACGCCATTTAATAAACTAAAGATAGACA
>NW_021011482.1:1107422-1146256 GCF_003987935.1 Bombyx mandarina
TTTTCTCCCATTTGCTCCATTCTGATTGTACTGTAAGCTTCATCAGCATACAACTGTACCAATCTACACTAGCATTTTCTAAGAAGTTCTTCAAAATTTCAATTTTTTGTTTATCCTCGTTTATTTGAAAACGTTCACATTCTTTATTAAAATCTTTGATCCACTGTAATGCATTTGAATTACGGCCGTTGAATTTTTCTATAATAAAATCCTTTGCAATTTTCCCTAAATTTTGTTTTTCTGGTTTCTGCTGTTTTTGTTCTTGTAGTTTTTCTAACAGTTTTTCAAGCATGTGATTAGAATCACTAGATGTCGATTCATAACTAACAGGTTGTTCTGAAATCTCTTCCAAATAACAATCATTGAATTGCAAATTTTGTTCTTCATCCAAATATGTTTTTGAAATTTCCTCCGTCACAGTTATCCATATTTTCCTCGTTTGATGCCTTTTTATTAAAGAGTTTTTTACTCTGGTGTAGTTAGGAGTAGTTGTGATCACCTTATGAAGATTTACGGGTTGATATTCGACTGGAATTCCAAAAACTTGTCCACTTGGTGTAGCAATGGAAGTTATGCATATGACGTTTGTTTTTCCATCCGCCATTGATTTCATTGTAAAATCAAATCTTAATTTCTCCATTTTCTCAATATATTAGCAAAAATGTTGTTTTATAATGGTAATTACGGTGTTTAAATAAGAAAAGACGAAATTGCGTTTCTTCTAAACAACAAGAAACAACATTTAATGCCCTTTCTTCAATAATTCTTTAACACACATTTCACAACGTCCATTAACCGAAAAAATATTTAAACAACTATCAATTGTCATATGACAGATTGACATTCAATCATTCATTACATGTATACTTCTATACTTGAGTCGTCTATTATCAAAGGTGGCAATCTGTGCATTTGGACAAAAAAATGTTATTGATATGTCGATACAGATTGATTTGAATATAATCGTCTCCTTCAAAGAATACGGTTCAAAACCTGCATTAAATAAAGGTTAATACTTAACCTGTTATTTATCTAAGATGTCGTTCAGAAGAGTTTTGTGACTGCCAATGGAATACAAAGTCAATAATTCGTTTTTCTGATTTACCAATCATTGTCCAAAAGTCACATTGCCGGCTTTGATAATAGTCGACTCACTTCACTACATAGTATAAAACAAAGCCGCTTTCTCTGTCCCTATATCCGTCTGTCCCTATGTATGCTTAAATCTTTAAAACTACGCAACGGATTTTGATGCGGTTTTTTTTAAATATAAAGAGTGATTGAAGAGGAAGGTTTATATGTATAATAACATCCATTAAATAGTGGAGAAATCAATAATAAATTACAGTTTCCGAAGCGAGGGCGGGTCGCTAGTAATATTATAAAGAGGAAAGATTTGTTTGTTTGTATTACATAGGGTCCGAAACTACTGAACCGATTTGAAAAATTCTTTCACTGTTTGGAAGCTACAGTATTCCCGAGTGATATAGGCTGTAATCTTTTTTGAAAAAAATTAGGGATCCTTACTAAAACTCCAATAATGTAACCCAAGGTGTAAAAAAATTACGTAAAATATTCTTAACATCGCGTGCCCTGCGAAAACTATTGATGATAGAATAAAATAATGTACTACGATTTTGTAGAACACATTATTATACACAAAAAGCGTTGCGACAGCATATGTCTAACTATTATAGTTATGCCGCAATAAGTATTCTTTTATTTCAAAAAGATAAAACATTGTCAAATATCGTTGAAATTTTTGTTAAAGACCCAAGCGGAGCCGGAGCGGGCCGCTAGTTTACTATAAACACAGATGTGATTTCGTAAAAATCATCTAAAAACATAATCTTATTTCTGAGATGTCAATTATCTTTTTATTTTATATTGATAATAATCCGCTAAATTAAAATCAATAAAAATTAACATCCATTATCTCCCGGATGGCGGGATTTCGCTTTTGAGCGATGCACCGGTGTTCGAATCTCAAGCGAGTACCAAATTTTCTAATGAAATACGTACTCAACAAATGTTCACGATTGACTTCCACGATGAGGGAATAACATCGTGTAATAGAAATCAAACCCGCAAAATTATAATTTGCGTAATTACTGGTGGTAGGACCTCTTGTGAGTCCGCGCGGATCTGCCTATTTCTGCCGTGAAGCAGTAATGCGTTTCGGTTTGAAGGGTGGGGCAGCCGTTGTAACTGTACTGAGACCTTAGAACTTATATCTCAAGGTGGGTGGCGCATTTACGTTGTAGATGTCTATGGGCTCCAGTAACCACTTAACACCAGGTGGGCTGTGAGCTCGTCTAACCAACGAATCAATAAAAAAAATTAAAAAAAACTTACGATTCGTGTATTTCATAAATAAATCACGTGACCTATTTAAAACAGTGATAGTTCATTACAGAAATAAACATAACCTTAATATTGTACAAGGCTTCAAGCCTCTTGAGATGCGTTATTGTATTTTGTGCGTTGATTTGCATGAGTTACATTAACATGTAGAGCATGCCGGTCTCCTGTTTATTTATTTATTATTAGATTAAATCGAGAAAATATTATTTAAATGCACATTAGCATTTGCCTGTGTGCTTGAAAGCTACTTTATATTCCAGAAAATAAAAAGTTGAAAACAAAATGTTTTTTCCTTGAGTCATGAAAGAAATGTAAATTACCATTGCATACCCGCGGTCCAAATATTCATATCGATATCAAAGGCTATTTGATTTAAGCGGCATTTCGCTTAATACGCAATATTTATCTTTGTAAATAAGGTCCCTTTTATTTGATACTAATATCAACAATTCGATGTATTTAATCGTTTTTTTTTATTGCTTAGATAGGTGGACGAGCTGGTGTTGAGTGGTTACTGGAGACATCTATGACGTAAATGCGCCACCCACCATTGAGATATAAGTTCTAAGGTCTCAGTGTAGTTACAACGGCTGCCCCACCCTACAAACCGAAACGCATCACTGCTTCACGGCAGAAATAGGCAGGGCGGTGGTACTTACCCGTGCGGACTCACAAGAGTATTACGCAAATTATAATTTTTTTATCATTTTTTATAATTACTGAGCTTGGTTTTCAACTGAAGCTAAAACCCTCGACCTTTAAGTCCTATTAGGCAAAGGAAATCCTTTTGCGCAGTACTTTTCGATTATCCTTTTACACATGCTTAATGTACTAAAAGGCCCATCTAGTTTCGTTTCGCTATTGCAGCCCATAGAAATCACAACATACTTAAGTTGAAGTTTCAAATAAGTTGCATAAAGGCTGCCCCACCTCTGATTGTTTCGTGGCAAAAATCTGAAAGATAGCCTACCCTTGCAGGCCTAAAGTACAGAGCCACTAATGAATACGTAAATTAAGAGAGTTTTGACTATTCCGAGCGTCTTATCGTTTAGACCATTGAAGCCTCATCTAATATCTTCTCCTTATCTAACCTAATCATTCTTTTCTCTCCACTGACTGTATACTATAAGAATTCTGTCCAGAACAATTGAAATTAAATCTTACGTAAATATTAAAATTAAGAAGACATTTAAAGGTCACGGAATACTTGATTTTGTTCTTGACTGAGTTTTAGTAAATTAGATTCTATTTAAATTTGTGCTAAGAATAAATTTTAAGACCTCTAAAAAAATTGTCTCCAAAATAACTTAGGTATCAGAGAATAATTCTGATTATATAGCTCGACAAAGCTTTCTAGAAAATAAATAATTTTTTTAACATAATATTTCATAAGGCTTTTTGGTATAAACGACAAATTTTTGTTTCTTGTAACAAAAATACGTCCAGTTTTCTGCCTACTACTAATAAAAATCACTTATTTACTACTGAATTTCAAAATACTGCAGTTTAACGCTCAATAGACGTTGAGAATAAAAAAAAAACCCAAAAACTTCAAAGAAAATCTCTTTTTACCTTAACCTCCCCATTCCGTACAACTTACTATGGGAGCTTTCAGTGAATTTAGCGTCGTAGGTATCTACGTTCTAGCGTATATTGTACTGTACTCATAAAACTAAGCTTCATCGACGCGAGCTACTAAAAACTAGGTCAAGCTTTAAATGGAGCCAAGCAAAAAACACTTAAGAGTGACTTAGCTAATGATTCAGAAGCTCGTAGATGTAGGAAAAATATTTACGCAATTTTTATGAAAAATACGCAGGCAAAATGGTATCCTAATGCCTTGGAAATGAAGCGAATATGTGACTAAATTTATGGTTAGTGACACAATCGCTCAGGGACATCACCGGCGTCAGAGGCATAGCTAAGCTAGACGCCTCTGAGGTACTCATTCATATCTAATAAAACATTAATTTTCCTCAAAAGTCATGCCAAGATCAAACGAACGTTAAATATGTAAATAAAATATTAAGATTATTTGATTTAGGAAAATAGATATATGTACTTCTGAAGATTTAGTTACTGAAATTTTTTGAGCACAAAGCAGTTGCTAGATCATATCCTATCTAATATATACTAAAGATTTCGTTAAACAGTATATACAAATAGTGCACACACAGATATGAGGTATATTATTAAAAATTTCATCTTAATATTTTAAAAGCGACTCTATTACTTTTGTTATTCTCTGCCTCGATACGGGTTGTGGTTGGAAGAGTGTGATATCTAATCTATATATAAGTATATAAAAATGAATTGCTGTTCTTCAGTCTCGCTAAAACTCGAGAACGGCTGGACAGATTTGGCTAATTTTGATGTTGAATTATTTGTGGAAGTCCAGAGAAGGTTTAAAAGGTAGATAAATATGAAAATGCTCGAGGAATTAGATAAAAATAATAATTTTGTTTTTCCTTTGAGGTGTCCCCCGTCGGACGGATTGCTTTTGTTTGTTTTAAGTTTATTCTAAACAAAAGTTTAGGTCTTTTATTTATCGATTGAGGCACTACGAAGTCTGCCGGGTCAGCTAGTGTGAAATAAAATTCAGATTTCGGTTGTTATAAATTCCGGAAACCGCTTAAAACCAGGAGAGCCGTGAACTGGTCAAGCCATTAATAAGTGTGGCATTAAACAATCAACTTGAAACACACTGAAGATATATTAAATTCGAGTTACAAATTATCGGATAAATATTATACAATTAAATACTATAATCTATACAAAAACAATAAAAGTTATGTGAATTATTGCTATCGAGGCGATATCGGTATTGTAGATATTTGGATCTTATTACCACATCAGGTATCCGACAAGTTCATGTGTGCTTACATATGAAATAGAAACGCTAATAATAGCATTATAAATAATTGTTTGTATAAAATATACAGCAGAAACCGATGCAACAGCCATAATAATACTTAATTCAGTTCTTCACGTTTAAACATATAAATAATTAATAAATTTGAATTAAAAATAGTGTAAAAAAAAATGATTTTATTGTAAAAAAATGTGGGGTGTTTTTCAGGATATTATCAAAATAGCCCTTCTACTCATATCTGTTCATAAAATATTTATAGCTACTGATACCATCCATGCATCCCACGCTTTTTTTTTACAATAAAATCATTTTTTCTTACACTACAGTAATTCAAATTTATTAAAATTTGTTTTTTTTATTTTTTAGTTGGATTTTCTATAAAAGCGAATTATGCTAGTTTTTTTAAACTATTATTTATTTTTCATTTTTTAGTTTAATTGAAAAAAAATTAATATATTTTTTAAATATTAAGTTGTTATCGGTCCTTAATAAGTATACCAAATTTCGAGTTAATCCGACGTTTTCAAGGAGGTCAAAACCATGTTCAAAGATTCCGTTACAAACATACATACGTCTGAAGCTAATAAAAGCGTATTAAAAAGAGACAGACACATAAATTCATAAGATTTAACCATTATACAGTGTCTTATGTTCGTGGTTTTCTTTGTGCTCTGCCCTCGTACCTAATATTCGTGCTTAATACATTCTGAATAAACCTATGTAATATATGTAAAAATATGTAAAAATGTAAAATAATTATCAAACTTTGTATCACTATGATCATTAACTACAACTATCCTTTTCCCGAAATTTGACCAACGTCTCATTATTATCTCTCTGTGGCCTAAGGCAACTTGTTTCTTTGTGTGAGGGATACGCCAAATCACACGGTTTGGTGTACAACTGTAAAAAGTCGGAGATCATGGTCTTTGAGACCAGGGGTGGGACGCATGATAAAATACCTCCCGTAGTACTCAACGGAACGCCATTGACAAGAGTTTATATATTTAAATATCTCGGCCATGTGTTGACCCCTGATCTCAAAGATGATGAAGATATTGAACGAGAGCGGAGAGCGTTGTCGGTTAGAGCAAACATGATAGCTCGCAGGTTTGCACGGTGTTCGCTTAAAGTCAAGGTCACCCTCTTTAGGGCCTACTGTACTAACTTTTACACGTGCAGCTTGTGGACTGGATATACTCAAAGATCGTACAATGCTCTCCGTTTTCAATACAATAACGCGTTTAGGGTGCTGGTGATGCTGCCCCGCTTTTGTAGCGCATCAGGGATGTTTGCAGACGCGCACATAGATTGTTTTTACGCTACCATGCGTAAGAGGTGTGCATCTCTGGTAAACAGAGTGAGGGCCAGCTCCAACAGTATCCTGAGCATGATCGCAAGCAGGCTGGACTGTATATACATGGGTCGCTGTGGTGCCATCTCCCATGGGATTTACCACAGTAATTCATTGTGATGTAAATATAACTACTAACATAGGTCTAAGTCTTATTAACAATTTATATGAGTCATGGATACTAGAAATAAAAACATTATTATTATTATTATCTTAAAACCAAAAATTTATTAAGGTTTCATTGACTTCTGCCACGTGTGAATTGCACACATGTGTTTTTACACATTTGACTTGTGGTAGGATGTGTCGTAAGTCCGCACCGATAAGTTTGTTTCGCTTATTTCTGCAGCGAAACGGTCATGCCTTCGGATTTGAAAGGCGGCACATCCGTATTACAATCAAATTGAGGCTTCAACCTCATGCCTCAAGTGAGGTGGCGGCATTCGCGCCGTGATGCCTATGAGCTCCGGTAATCACTTAATATCAGACAAGCCTTGAGGTCGTTTATCAAACATTAAATTTTTGAGCATACCTTGCAAGAATAGAAATTACAGGAGAAGCGAAGAAAGGTTAGGTAACTTAAATTACTAGTGGATTTTTAATGTATCAGTTGTAGCTTAACAGCAATAGAGTTGTGAACTAGACCACACATCGATGGAAAAAAATATAAAAATCAGTTAATTTTAAACTAAAAAATTATTTAAGGAATATGAAAGTGGTTGATTTAATTTAGAATTAGAACGAATTTAAATCATTCATAATTCTATTTAAAATCACGCTTTCGATTTCCTAAGATCAGCAGTAGTGCCCAGTAAAATAAGCTTTAATTCCAAAGTACGAAAGTTGAAAATGTTTTCCCGCTTGCTACGGAGTGACGCAAGCAGACGTCACTATCAGGTTTCGAAACGTTTAAAATTAAATTCAAACTTTGGCAAATGAACAAAAAAATTAATAATTATTCAACAAAACGTATGAAAAGGGGCAAAAAAGAGGTAAATCAAAAGACGAAATGTCTCAAAATGTATATGTTCGTCTTTGGTGAAAAAAAAAAGGTAAATCGAAAGACGTAACTAAGGATGTCTGTTGTAACCAAGGATTTTTGTTAACCGACTTCAACAAAAGAGGAGTTTATCAACTCTACCAATTTTTATGTGTGTTACCTCAAGAACTTTTTTATAGGTAAACCGATTTTGATAGTTCTTAATAATTTGAAAGCTTTTAGAATTTTAGCGACATTTAAATTTTATGAAAATCTGACCAGTAGTAGTTTTTAAGCTATTTCTTAATAATACATATTTTATTGACTTCATCTAACTATAGATTGATAATATTCTTGTCTTCATCTTATTTAATGGAAGTCGATTTTCTTTTTCTTTAAAATTTTATATATACTAACTGATTTGGCAGACTTCGTAGTGCCTCAATCGATAAATAAAAGACCTAGGTAAACTTTTGTATAAAATAAACTTAAAACAAACAAAAGGAATCCGTTGGACGGGGGACGCATCAAAGGAAAAACAAAATTGTTATTTTTATTTCATTCTGAGCATTTTCATATTTATTTTATTTATTTATATAATTTATTTATTTATATAATTTATTTATTTATGAATAATTTACATATTTATTTATTTCGAAGTCATCGTGGCCTAACGGATAAGACGTTCAATGCATTCGTGTTGAGCGATGCACCGGTGTTCGAATCCCGCAGGCGGGTACCAATTTTTCTAATGAAATAGGTACTTAACAAATGTACACGATTGACTTCCACGGTGAAGGAATAACATCGTGTAATAAAAATGAAACCCGCAAAATTATAATTTGCGTAATTACTGGTGGTAGGACCTCTTGTGAGTCCGCGCGGATAGGTACCACCGCCCTGTCTATTTCTGCCGTGAAGCAGTAATGCGTTTCGGTTTGAAGGGTGGGGCAGCCGTTGTAACTATACTGAGACCTTAGAACTTATATCTCAAGGTGGGTGCCGCATTTACGTTGTGGACGTCTATGGGCTCCAGTAACCACTTAACACCAGGTGGGCTGTGAGCTTGTCCGCCCATCTAAGCAATAAAAAAATAAATAAAAAAAACTACCTTTTAAACCTCTGGACTTCCACAAATAATTGAAGACCAATCGGTCCAGCCTTTCTCGAGTTTTAGCGAGACTAACGAACAGGAATTCATTTTTGTTGCCTCATTTTAATAAACGCGGTTTAATGTTTCATGAAATTGCCTTGACTTTGTAACCGGAGGAATAATAGTGTGTGTCAAGCATGTGTCAAAAAAACACTGCGAATATTTTCTGTTGGTTTTATTTCTTCTCATGCTCTTTGAGACGGAGCTTCGAAGTCTTTATTGCATTATGATGCTTATCCCCTCTTTCTGAGCAGAACGAATGCTTCTCGACTGAAAACAGAACCCTGAACAATATCTTCTTCTTCATCCTCTTTTTTCATTCAGGCTTATCATACGTCATCTCTACACTCACACCGTTCTTTCGCATGTCCTCTTTCACACAATCCATCCAAGTATTTTTAGGATGAGGAGGAGGTGAGGAGGGATTCACAGCAGAGTCTACTTTCACACCCTGAACTGAATAAAACTGAAAATAAATCTAAATTAATATAAATATTTCATGTTTGTTTCACGGTGTACATACGTGCATGGTGTCACATCCGCGCCGAGTAAAGTATTTGCGTCATGAATTTAAATAAATTTGGTTATTCCTTCCGAGGGGCTTCCATCGATACACACACACACACACGCACAGTACAGAGTTTTTAAAACGCTTACGGAAAATACCACGAGACCTGAGAGCGTATAAAATTAGATCCATCTCTCATCGAACTTACCGTGGCTAGCGACACTCATTGACATCCCGGGAACGGACCTGGATGCTGTTGCTTTAAGCTTTAACGGCTACTAGTGGTCCCGCAGTAGTCAAAATTCGACTATAATTAAGTGAAATTATAAGTTTAAACGCTATTACGGTTCTATTGTTAAATTCTATAATCACCAAGATTTTGCCAAGACTACACTATAGACAAATAATATTAAAGACAAACAATATTAATCTATTCTCAATTTGACCACAGATTTTAAGCAATAAAAAAAGTTTGACAATAAACAAAAAGTATATATTATATATGTGTGTGTCTAATACATTGTAATGTGTAATGTTTTTCAATTGATTTAATATATTATTAATGCATAATAATAATAAAAAGTTAGAATTCTGCACTCCTTCTCTATATTCTCTATAAGTGTGGAAAATTTCATACTCCTCCGTCTGCGCAATTTTAGTAAAAAGGCTATAAAGTTTTTGCTTCACATATTGATATATAGAGTTACATGGGTACTTACTAAAAATTTCACGACTTCATGAAATTCGGCGCCGTTGCCCCATGATCCTGGACTGAAGAGCGATGGTAGAATGTTAGGAGTAGATACCCATCGGTACCCTCTTTTTAGTCTGTTTTTTGTGATTTTTGATATTGACCATTGCAACCCGATGAGTCACTATGACAATATACACTGAAATCACGATTTTCGAACTTGATATGGGCGCAAAGGTTCCAGTCACTGGCTAAAACCGCCTACCTTGACCAGGAAAAATAATAGAAGGTTTGGCCCCCGACCCGAAATAATTAAATGTAAAGCTTTGCATGTGCTTACAACACGCAAAAAAATCTTAGACGGCCCAAAAAATAAAACGTAATGTTTTAAAGCCCATGTCTGTATGTGTGAATTACAATGTTAAAAAAACTTACGCACACTAAATAGAAAGTATATACATAGAATGAATATGAGTCTTTTATTTTCCTATAGACACAGCCCACTGAGTTTCTCGCCGGATCTTATCAGTGGATCGCTATTCCGATCCGGTGGTAGATTCTGCGAAGCTCTGCTCTTGCTAGAGATAGTGTTAGCAAATTCTCTCAGTTTGAATCCGTGAGCTCATCTATCCGTCCGGGCGTAGCTGGTATAGCCTCTTACGCTATCAATGAATAGGTAAGGAAAAAAGAAGTCATTAGGTGTCAGTGATTAAGGTTGAAATTCATTTAACGAACACTAGTTTAATGAAAAAGCCTATGAACGTAACCTTTTTACACGCTTTATATTAGCTTCACTTGTATGTATGTTTGTATGTTTGTAACTGACTCTTTTAGACGCGATTTTGACCCACTTTAAACGGCCAGATTTCATTCAAACTTTGTAGATTTATCAAGGACTGATGACAAATCAATATTGAAAAAAAATATTGAAAAAACTTGAAATTCAACTAAAAAATTAAGAATAAATAATAGTTTAAAAAAAATAAAAACACGCTTACATAAAATTCAACTACAAAATAGAAAAAAAATTTTAATAAATTTAAATTGAAAACAGTGTAAAAAAAAATTTTTTATTGTAAAAAAAGTGTGAGGTGCATGGTGTTATTAGTTATAAATATTTTTCTGACAGATATGAGTAGAAGAATTATTATTTCTATAATACCTTAAAAAGCACCCCACGCTTTTTTTACAATAAAATATATATTTTTTTACGCTATTTTCCATTTAAATTTACTTATTAAAATTTATTTTCTATTTTTTAGTTGAATTTTATATAAAGCGTGTTTTTTAGTTTTTTCAAACTATTATTTTTTCAAATGCACATGCCAAGGTTAATTAATCATGTTTATAAATGGTTAGATTGATTAGGAATATACCTACTACCTATGCCAGTAAGGCGTTGTATATCTTAACAAATGATAAAGATTGAAATGAAACACGATTTTGTCTTCGAGCCAAACCAATAAAGCAATTGATATTATAATATAATACAGTTTTGTTGAAAACGGGTGTATGAATTACAATTGAACTTCGAAACATCGCTTAGCAACAAATCTGAAATAACAAAATCTAATATTCCATAACGATTGTTAAGAAAATTCAAGGACCATTTTAAAAAAACATCACAATCTAAATGGTTACAATACACCTTCATTCATGTATTTAGATGGTATTCAAATGTAATAAAATATTCTCAAGAACAATGGGCATCTGGAACAAAGCGTTTGTTATATAACATACGATTTAATATAAAGTTTATATATTGCATTTTTGTTCCAATAAGCTTGTACATCCCTATATGCACTGTTAAAACTGAGACCTTACAGCTCGTGTCTCGAGGAGAGTGGCGGGATTTACGTTGTAGATGTCTATGGGCTCCGGTGGGCTGTGAGCTCGTCCATTCATCTAAGCAATAAACAATAAATAAAAACTATGTACAGTGGATTGGCGAAGCTATTATATCTGAGGCCCGTAGCAAATTTATCAAAATTGTCACGTTTTTTTGGTTTTGGTGTTAAATGGTTACCGGAGCTCATAGACATCTACGACGTAAATGCGCCACCCACCTTGAGATATAAGTTCTAAGGTCTCAAGTATAGTTACAACGGCTGCCCCACCCTTCAAACCGAAACGCATTACTGCTTCACGGCAGAAATAGGCGGGGTGGTGGTACCTACCCGTGCGGCCTCACAAGAGGTCCTACCACCAGTGATTACGCAAATTATAAATTTGCGGGTTTGATTTTTATTACACGATGTTATTCCATTACCGTGGAAGTTAACCGTGAACATTTGTTAAGTACGTATTTCATCAGAAAAATTGGTACCCACCTGGGGGATTCGAACACCGGTGCATCGCTACATACGAATGCACCGGACATCTTATCCTTTAGGCCACGACGACTCCGATTCATTGGATCGGGCCCCAGACAAAATTGTCACGTAATTTAATTCTATTAAATCACTGTAGTATTTACCCAACAGCGTTTATTATAAAATTGTACGCATTTTATTTAAATAAATGCGTTCTAGAATGGAGTATTTTCATATGAATTCGTTTAACAATTCATTATAAATCAATCCACTCGTATACGATATTAAGTTACATCTAATTATAATTGATTTTATGTGTTTATATAAAATTTTGTTTGTATTCGTAATTATGGGAATTTGGACACTGGCAAGACAAAATGACAGCGGACAGTGAAATAATAGTGACCGAGATTAGATTGATGAGGTGCCAGGAGAGCTAAGGCACAGCGGACCGATGACCAGTGGCATATTTACCCTAGGCCGGCCAGATTTAGGGGCGGCCCCAGTCGTGTCAAAAAACTTATTATAACGTATGGCGGGCGGACTGCACTGCATGGTGCAATCTATACCGCATAAAACTAAATTTTTTCCTAAATTTCCAAATCTATTTAGATAAAAGTTGGCAATAAAGTAATTTCATTATGTAGTCTATATGGTGGATGCTGCGAAAGGGGTGGCTGAGGGCTTGGGGCCTAGGGCGGCCGAAACTGCAAGTCCGCCACTGCCGATGACACAGTCCGTCTAGCGAAGCTGTGGGCTAAGAGTAGCAGCCCATCGAACATTAACAGTAGGCAGCGGCTTGCCTCTGTCCCTGGCATTGCTGACGTCCATGGGCGACGGTAAGCACTCACGATCAGGTGGGTGTATGCTCTTCTACCTACAAGAGCAATAAAAATAACTATCGCATAAGAAAGGGGTCGCCTATACCCAACCGTGGGTACCAAAGGGCTGATTTTCATGATATGAACTTTACAATTCTTACTAAATTTTCCAACAGTTAATATTATTTGTATTTTTTTTTCCTGTCTTCCCAATTAATTCTAAATTATTATAAGTGAGGGCCACAAAAGTCTGATTTTCATAGTAACTACCTTCTAACATAAGTAGTACTTGGATGTGCTAACTTCAAACCGAAACGTATGACTAACTCGAATTTATGATTCAGAACATCCATTGCAAATTCCGTTTATGATTACAATATACCATCAAATCGACAGTAAAATCGACAGTAAACGTGAATAAGGCAACCAAATAAATTCTCGTGCTCCTACAGGAATTATCGTTTATTTCTTACCGACCAGACAATTCAGGAAACTGGGGCGAAATTTGTATGATATTACGACGCTAGTGGGATGGATATTCTGTAACATATTACAGATGTTACGCACTACATTTGATATCGAATTTCTTTTAGGAAAGCGGTCTACGATTTTCGTTTCGATTTCCTTCTATTAACATCTTTGAGACGGAATTGTCGATTTTTCATCAAGTCTACTAGGAAATGATTTGTCCTGAGGCTAAGACTTTAGTTCTCAGAGTCAAAACCTTAACAAACTATATAACCTCGTGTGCTCACGAATGATTTATACGACGAAGAACTCATTTCTCTTCTCTATTCTTCCCAGTTGACTGACCTTCTCCATCAAAATATGTCATTAGCATGGCGAGCTCACGGTCCAACTGGTGTTAAGTGGTTACCGGAGCCCATAGACATCTACGATATAAATGCAGCCGCCTCCCCGAGACATAAGTGCTAAAAAAAATTATTGCTTAGTTGGGAGGACGAGCTCACAGCCCACCTGGTGTTAAGTGGTTACCGGAGCCCATAGAAATCTAAAACGTAAATGCCACCACCTACCTCGAGACATAAGTTCTAAGTCTCAGTTTTAACAGTACAACGGCTGCCCTACACTTCATATTACTGCTCCACGATAGAAATAAACAGGGCGGTGGTACCTATCCGTGCGGACTCAAGATGTCCTACCACCAGTGATTCCGCAAATTATAATTTTGCTGGTTTGATTACACAATGTTACACGATGTTATTCCTACACCGTGGAAGTCAATCGTGAACAATTGTTAAGTACGTATTTTATTAGAAAAATTGGTAGTTGCCTGCGGGATTCGATCACCGATACATCGCTTGAAACAATTGCACCGGGCGTTTATCCTTTAGGCCACGACGACTTTTACATATTTAACCGCATTTTTAAATCAAAGTAATGTAATGTTAACAAATATTTATTTGGGGCGTATGACAATTTTAAATACTTAATTCCAGGTAATTTTGAGAGTTATAATTTGCTTTGTTTCTAAAATCAAAAATAGTAATTAACTAATTTATCGGCTTTGTTAATTTGTATTAGTTTATGATGTCTAAGGCAATTGTGCAGTGTAGGATAGTGATTGTTTAAATTCATATTATGGTAAATATTGTAGTGTTGACAATTGTTGTTTTTTATATTGTTGGTTATCAATTTGTGTAATTTTCAGATGCCTGATGAAGGTCTAAGATGTAATGTTAATAAGTAAGTAATTATATAAAATCGCGTACAAGCGTACAGGTAGAAACCATAGATCACGCATTTATGTAAAAGTGTTTTTACATAAATTACCTTCATAATAAAATTTACATAATACAGTACGCTATTTTTGTACACCAATATAAACCACCGTACGCAAATGAAAACGATTAATTACGGACCGTTTTATCGCTGAGAGCTTTTTTAAGCTTTTGAGCCGTTATTAATTGTTTGAGCTGGCGATATCAGTCTCCCGATGTGACGCTAAATTGCCGACCAATTGACGGTATTCATGAATTTATTTTTCATGAGCAAAATTGTGTTTCAATAAAAAATATATCATAGTTAAGTTAGTAAAAAATTCCCCTACAGTAAAATAGCTTAATACGTATTCTATAATTATTTATATATCACTAATTTTTTTAAGTTTTTCCTCTAGTCGATGCCCCTTTGACTAAACGCCTACCCCTAAACTCAAGAGTAAAAAAGATAAGACAGCTCCTCTGCGAGTAAAACAGAATCTCGTCAGCACCCAACTCTTTATTGTTGAAATACGGCTTACTGCTTGTTTTGGTTCAAAGTTTCTAGTCTTCTATACATATAAAATAGATGTTTGTGTGTATGTTCACCTAAAACTCGAGTTGGCCCAATTGATAGGAAACTTTGCACACATATAAAGGGAGAAGTGACCACTCCGACAAGATACGTAATGTTATAAGTCGATTTGATATTTATTCTATATATTTATATATGAAAGATAATGTACGTTTGTATGTATGTCCACGTAAAGTTATCTTACGTAGAGTTAGCTTTCTGAATTTTATGTTTTAATACAAAATTGCATTTTGACGCGGTTGCGAAAAAATTGAAATGCAATTTCAGCACCCAGAACAATGGCCCAAAAGTCAACGTTAACTAATTAAGTAAAATGTTTTATAAATAAATCCTAATATATTTCCGTAATATGATTACTTTTTTTCCTAACTATTCGCTGGTAGCCTAAGGGACTATTCCAGCTATGAGCCGGACGAGTAGGTGAGCTCACGGGCTCAACCTGAGAGAATTTGGCTAACACTAGCCATAGCAAGAGCAGTGCTTGACAGAATCTACTACCGGATCGGAATCGCGACCCACTGATAAGATCCAGCGAGAAACTCAGTGAGCTGTGTCTGTGGGTTAGTTCGTCGTAATCGACCAGTTTGACGAGGACGATGACCGGTGCTTGAGGGACTTCAAAGCACCGAAAGTAAATCCGGGGGATCCGCAAAAGACATGCCCGGGCGACGGCGACTTTGCGTTGCCCCGTCACGGTCACGTTTACTGAAGTGAAATAAACATTGTGGCGGGTAGCCATCATACAACGCAAGATAACTGACAGATGCCTGAGTCTCGCTTACGACATTTTCAAGATAAAGCGCATATACAAGTTCCGAAAAATTACATTTGGACCGTCGGTCTACCGAGCAAATATCACCCGCTCGGTGGAAGATCTTCCCTCCGTCGTATAAGTATCCCTAAAAACATCACTAAAAGTTTATGTCTAAACTAATTCTATTGTATTAATATTGGATTTCGTTCCAATGTCCGGACTTGAAAACCGAATTCTATAAATTTAAAATAAATTTATACAGGTCAAGCTAATATAAATTAGATTTGAATTGATTTCTTTTATTTTTCGATATTACGACGTCAACTGTTAACGCGGACAGATTTCGAAGCGGTCGATAAGTTGTTTGATTTTGCAATAACTATCAAAAAGCATAGCTACTTTTAAATAATAAAAGTAATAATTTAAAAATATTACAATTTTTTTATTAATTTACATAGGATTTTATGGGAGCTTTCAAAGAATCATGAATTGACCGCCGTTTCGAAATTTAGTTCCACCATTGAGAATAGACAAAAAGCTAAGTGCTTGCTTTCATTCCCAAATACGTTAATTGCATAATGTTCTGCGTTATCTATATATTAATACGTGAAGCAAAAACTTTGTATCACTTTTTACGGAAATTGCAAGGGCGGAGGAACATGAAATTTCCGACACTTAAGCCTTGTTCGGACTAGGCGAGTATTTTAGTCGAGTACCGAGTAATTTAGTGGCTAAACTACTCGCCCGAAAGAATAGAACATAATGGATTGACTTGACTAAATTATTTAATAATCTACTCGACTAAATTTTTGGTGCTCAGACACATTTAACTACTAAATTACTCGGTACTCGACTAAAATACTCGCCTAGTCCGAACCAGGCTTTATAGAGAATATAGAGAGGGAGTGCAGAATGCTAATATCATTTTAAATTTATGAATAAAAAACATTACACACACTATCATATATTTGACACACACACGCATAAAATACTTTTTTGTTTATTATTAAAGTCCGTGGTCAAAATGAGAATAGATTAATATTGTTTGTCTTTAATATTATTTATCTACTGTGTAGTCTTGGCGAAATCTGTGATTATAGAGGTATATTAAATAGTATTTGACAATAGAACCACATTAATGTTCAAACTTACAATTTCAATTAATTATAGTCGAATTTCTGGCCTACATACTGGGGGACCACTAGTAAGAATTAGAAGACATCATTCTACATCCGTCGGGTCCTCGTGTCCCGGTGGATAGATCGGGCCTTGGGGCATCACCTCTGCCCGGGCTTGAACTGCCTGCCTGGGCAGGGATGATGAATAGCGCTGAGAAATAGATGGTGCAAGAGATGAACGATTCCCCTCCGTAGGCTTAAGTGTATTCGTTCTTCCATCTCCTATCGTTTATCTCCATTCTCCTTTATTATCATTACTGAGCGTTGATCAAAAACCTGTTCGTATTATACCTAATATACGTCTAAGCATGAAGGGTTAAGGATGAAATTGCCGATTTGTACTGAAAAATTGAAATTCGTTTTTTCCTTCTTCATTTAACATATTTATTTAACCAAAATATCATCTATACCATCTATACCATTATTATCTATACATTGCCGCCATCTAATAGAAATGTCATTTATGCCTTTGCTATAGAACTCTGGTGATCTAGATTCTACAAACTGTGTGAAAGTGAAGAAAACTTTTTATCACATATAAAATTGTTCAAATCATGTACATACAGAGTACAAACAGTAATTCTTCGTGGTGGGCCTCTTGTTAGCTCGCACCAGTGCCGCGCCTATTTCTGCCGCGAAGCGGTAATGCATTCCAGTTTGAACTAACAAGCAGCGGTTTTGCAATATAACCGAGATTTAGACCACATGGCTTAACAGCAGACGGGCCGTCTGCTCATTCAGCCGTGCAAGTAATTTATTTTATTTTTTTATTTTATTGCTTTAATGGGTGGACGAGCTCACACCCCACCTGGTGCTAAGTGGTTACTGGAGTCCATAAACATCTACATCGTAAATGCACCACCGCCCTTGAGATATAAGCTCTAAGGTTTCAGTATAGTTACAACGGCAGCCCCACCCTTCAAGTCGTAACCCATTACTGCTTCGGGGCAGAAATAGGCAGGGCGGTGGTACGTACCCGCTCGGACTCACAACAGGTCCTACCACCAGTAGAAAAGCCATAAAAAATAACCATTCGGAGCGCACTGCTATTCCGTACAATGTTTATTTATTATAACCAGCAGACGCTATGATTTCAGGTCAGTTAGATAAAACCGAACTTATCCGACAATTGTTGAATAAAACATCGTTTTGAAATGGACAGATCATAAGGCGCAGACAAAATATAGCTTCAAAATAATCTAATATTCATATTATGGATTTATCGTTCTGTGTCGCTACAGAAGTGGAACGTGTAAATACAATAGAATACTAAAAATAAATGTGCACACGAATAAAGGTCGCGAGGAAATAGATCCTTACCATATTAAATAAAAGTATATATATTTGTATACTGTATTATAATATAAAGTAAGTATATGTATATGTAAGTATATGTACCAGCAGTGGGCAGATAAAGGCTGATGATGATATGTATGTATTTTTACTGGTGGTAGGACCTCTTGTGAGTCCGCGCGGCTAAGTACCACCGCCCTGCCTGTTTCTGCCGTGAAGCAGTAATGCGTTTCGGTTTGACCGTTGTAACTATACCGAGACCTTAGAACTTATATCTCAAGGTGGGTGGCGCATGTACGTTGTAGATGTCTATTGGCTCCAGTAACCACTTAACACCAGGTGGGCTGTGAGCTCGTCCACCCATCTAAGCAATAAAAAAAGCCTTCAACGATCGAAAGAAGCCGGTAGATTGGCTCCAAAATGCACTTAACACCAGATGAACCTACCCATTAACTATAAACACTAAGCGGAATTTACACCCAGTAGATATTAAGCCTTCAGAGGTATTCTCATTATATCTAACACTAAACTTCTACAAGACTAATATAACGTTTGGATCATCGAACTTAAAATCACATTTTTACTAGAAAAATTTTCGACTCAATAAAAAATATTCGACATTACATACATTTTTTTTTACTAACAATATTAGATCACACACGATCTTAGTCTCACTTAAATCATGTCATTAAATATATATTACTTAATCATCGAGACATGTGAATGTATTTTAAGTATATATAGAAAATTATTCACACTATACAATTTATGTCTTGAGCGTGTGTGTGTAGGTTAACTAGCAAACAACATGGAAAATTCTTAGGAAAAAGCAAATTACCTACAAAAACCGTTCATTATAATAATGCGTGTATTCTATCGGTATTAAGGGGAAGTACGTGTATGTGGTGAAATCATACATAGAGTTATGAAATCGTGAAGTCACCGAAATAGATCAAGTGAAATAGCTTGATTTGGTCAGAAGGATAATAATAGGTCCGGCAGATCCAAGACGATTTATTAACGAAATCGCTTTTGTTCATATTTGTCGGTAGTTCATTATTTTTCTCTATCAGAGTTTCAAACTCTAGAGTTTGTCTATGGTAAATTAGTACCAACATTAGAACCACCTATAATCCCGAGATTATGAATTCTCCTTATTAAATATTTAACCAATAATAATTTTTTTTTATTGCTTAGATAAGTGGACGAGCTCACAGCCCACCTGGTGTTAAGTGGTTACTGTAGCCCATAGACATCTACAACGTAAATATGGCCACCCACTTCACGACATGAGTTCTAAGTCTCAGTTTTTATAGTACAACCACTTCTCGATCCTTCAAACCGAAACGCATTACTGCTTCACGGCAGAGATAGGCAGGGTGGTAGTACCTACCCGTCCGGACTCATAGCACCTCCTACCACCAGCAAGCACTAGATATGCATCCTGAAGGGACCAGTGATGCCGGTTTGTAAAGCTCTTAACTGAAAGCATCACAGTCACGACCACTCTGTATTTTTTTCTTTTTTTTTTTTAACGCTGGGGAATCCATTTACGGATACCCGGTCTGGGACGACCACTCTGCCTAGAGGTCAACGACGAAGAAGATATCATAAATATCATTAATAAATAAAATTATGCGTCTCGGGACACCAGACAGAAGTGAAAACTTAAAGTAATCTAAGTTGAACTAATTAATATGGATATTGCTTAACTTGAGAAAAGCTTTGGTTATTATCACTATAGTTTTATGTATATTCATATGATAATGTAAAGAAAATTCGTATATAAATTGAAAAAGATATGTAAATAGTTAGGAGTTATGGTCTCAGTACCTCTGGAGTATGCGTGAGAGAAAGGGAAGGGGATATATACTGGTGACGTAACGCGTTACGTAACGAAACGGTTTAACCTCCCATAAGAAGTTAAGTAATAAAAAAGATCAAAGGAGAGACTAAATTTGGAAAAGTTCAATCAATATGCAGAAAATTAAAATGGCGCTGGACGGGACATATGATGAGAGAAAAGAAAGAGAAATGGACCAGAATAATAACGGAATGGTACCCTAGAGAAAACAGAAGAACTAGAGGAAGACAGCCAAAGCGATGGGAAGACGACTTGAAGCAAGTAGCTGGGCCAGAATGGTTACGTACAGCAAAGGACAGAAGCAAATGGAAATCCTTAGAGGAGGCCTTTGTCGAAAGACAAGCTGTTAAGAAGAGAGATAAGCCGAATGCCGAGATGTGTTTTAGTATAAGTTATTTTTATTTATAGTTTTCTTACCTCTATTTTTAACATTTTATATTTAGTTAAATAAGTTAAACTCTAACAGCAATAAAGGCTTATTTATTTATTTATTTATTTAAGAAGTTATTAACTTCAACAAAAAAAAAAGGAAAATTATTGTCAATAATAAAGCCTTAGAAAGAATCCCAGACAACTAAAACCTCCGTCTTAACAGTAGGGTATTTTCCGCGCACAGCACGTACAAATAAATAGGAATTAAACTGATTATCAGTTATCTAATAAGTGAGATGTAATCAACGACGCAGTGTACACGTTGTTCACTTTGTTCCACTAACTATGTGATGGTCATGAAAAGCGGAAAATGTATTAGGAACGTTCTCTTGTAAGCCATACAGGGATTTTAAATTTAAATTTTAAACCCTTTTTGGACATATTTTTATTTTATTTTTTTGTTATTATTATTTTTATTTTATTTCGAAATTGTTAATTAATGTAATATGGATGCAAGATCTAAAGTAAATGAAATAAATAAATAAATTAGGCTCCCAAAATTGCATCGTCAATTTGCATTATCAATTTTTTTATAGTCCATTAGTGACTCGACCTTTGAGCCTAAGTTTATAGTGTTATATCGTTCTGATGCCAGTGAAATATCGATAATTTATTATGACTTCTATGGTTTTGTTTTTCTCAATTACTAAAAAATGACACATGATTCATGTTTAAATCCGAACAATACTATTTATTATATTATCTCTTATTTATTATATTATCTATTTAATATATTCACTATATTTAACGTAATAAAACAGTTCGCTCCAAAAGAACGGCATTAGCTTCGCGAGATAATGTTGCCAATATTATTATAATTTTGATTTTTAAAATGGTGAAATTGGTACAGATTACGTAAAGGTATAAAAGGTGCATAATAATGAAATAATATGTGTAGTTTGAAAACAAAAAAATACGCTTAAATACTAAAATAAACTAACAATCCTTTTAATGTTATTTTTTATTCGGTTTCTATTAATATAATAAGCTGCTATAAAAAATATAATGCATTGTCCTCGGTCCTTGATGCGTCAATCGAATTTAAAAATGGGCGGGCGTCTAGAAAACGCTAAAAATGACGTTCACAGATTCCGTAACATACAAATCAACACATACGGAGCTGATAAAAGGGTGTTAAAAAGAAAACACTCGCCTTCCTAATAATTTCACTTACTTACTTACTTACTTACTTACTACTTTATCTTATCTTACTGGTAGTAGGACGTCTTGTGAGTCGGCACTGGTAGGTACCACTACCTAGCCTATTTCTGCCGTGAAGTAGTAATGCGTTTCGGCTTGAAGGGCGGGACAGCCGTTGTACTGTTAAAAGTGAGACCTTACAACTCCTGTCTCAAGGTGAGTGGCGGCATTTACGTTGAAGATGTCTATGGGTTCTGGTAATCACTTAACATCAGGTGGGTCGTGAGCTGGTCCACGTCCACATCCGTCTAAGCAATAAAATCAAAAATAGAAACTCGTTCTGTATCGACACAAGTAAGCGCTTACAGCTCACACTGTGATATTATAAGATCGAAATCTCACCTCTCAAACTAGAAGGCGTGTCTTCTGCGCGGTAATTTAAGCAGAATATACTCGTACATACGCTTATCGTGTTTAATAGCGATGATTCACTCATTATGATACGACTAACTGATGTGCTATTTATTAATTATTGACACTTTCTAAATAGATCACCTAGTAGCCATTGATCTCATCATCATCTTAGGACTTACAGCCCAGGGTGAGCCTTAGTCTGGTCCAGTATGTCTCTCCAGACTGCTCTGTTCTTTCTCCTTCCAGTTCCTGACACCGATAACTTTGAAGTCATGCTCTATGCCATCAGCTATTGATCTACTCGTATTTATACGAAATTGGCATTTTTTGGATTGAAAGGATAGCTAATAGGAAGGCCATTCCAGTTTTGGATGCTTTGGAGCCATGATGGGTGGGCGAATTCAAGGGTACAGCCAAGAGACGAAGGTTCTCCAGTTGTCAATGTTGCCAAAGTATGAAACTTCAGTACAAATTTTTTTCGGTCATAATGTATGTAGAATAGGGATCGCAGCGCATAAAATAAAACTTCCACTGTTCCAAAATCTCTTCTAATAATAATTAATTATTAACACTTTTTTTTTATTGCTTTTGTAGGCAGACGAGCGTACGGCCCACCTGATGGTAAGTGGTTACCGTCGCCCATGGACTTCAGCAATGCCAGGAGCAGAGCCAAGCCGCTGCCTACTGCAAACGTCTTGTGCATTTTTCAACCGTCATCGGCATCTTCCTTTTCTCTGTCATTCTGTCTGTCATTCTCTTTTCCCTTTCTTACCATTTTCTCTCACTCAAATCTTAACGCTCCGTTCCACACTCTTTTCATACGTTCCGTTCTTACCAATCCTACATGTATTTCTCAATATTGCCCTTGCAGAAGAGCATACCGCTCAACTGATTATGAGTGGTTACCGTCGTTCTTGGACTTTAGCAATGTCAGGGCCACAGCCAAACCGCTACCATAACTCCATTATACCACAATAAAAATGTATTAGCTTCATCTATACTAATATTATAAAGAGGAAAGATTTGTTTGTTTGTTTGTTTCGAATAGGCTCCGAAACTACTGGACCGATTTGAAAAATTCTTTTTCCATTAGAAGCCGACATTGTCCCTGATGGACATAGGCTACTTTTTTTTTATTTTATTTTTTTGGTTTCATGTGTGTTTTAATGTTTCCGAAGCGAAGCGATGGCGGGTCGCTAGTTAGCTAATAAAATCCATACGACGAAATACGGTCACCAGTGAAATGTGATACGATTTATTTCAGAATGACTAATTTTCGATGCAGACTCAAATTGACACGCTTTCTATATTTGAGGTGGATTACCTAAGAATAGACTATCGAAGATAAGAATATGGCCTTGGATCTATGAACATAACTACGTTAAATCACGAATACCATTCTGCTGTAACGGGTTCTTATTCATTTCGAATCCTCCCGATCCACTAACAGTGCTTTTAGGTACCTCAAGCCCCGGTCACCGTCCACGCCGGATCTTTTCAGTGGGTCGCGTTTCCGATGCGTTGGAGATTCTGCAAAGCACTGCTCTTGCTGGGGCCAGTGTTAGCAACATCTCTTTATCTCACCTACCCGCTAGTGTGACGCTGATATAGCCTCTCAAGGCTATCAGCATAGGTAGGAAAAAAGAGTTCGTGAATTAAGCCTTTGTATGGTACTACCTATGGTAGGTTATATCTGTTTATTTATTTAAACTAAATTAAATTTATTCTCTATTTTGGCACACATAAATATTCAGAAGACAGAATTAAATGGGATGTACAAAGGTGAGCTTAACTCGGACACGAATTATTTCTCAGCCAACAAAATAACAGAAAAAGGTACTGTTACACATGCTCTAAAATAGCATGCTAAAAAGCGTGCTATTGAGTATGCTTACATTTGCTAGCAATAGGCATGCTAGTTTTAAGTATGCTATTTATTTATATATTTTATATATGTATTTGTACTATACCTATTGCAAACAACTGATCGATACTACAATGCTCAATAAATATTTACAAAGTAGAATAGGATTTATGTATGTGTTTCATTAAATAATATGAACTAAGCACGTACTTACATATAAATACATAAATAAACAAACTAGATCAAATAAATTAGATATATAAGCAATATGCCGGTCTGTTACCGTTAGACAGGTATCTCCACTAGGCAACCGGTGATGGAAAAGACAATAGCAAAGAAAGCGATACAATGTAAATACTGATTACATATTAAAATTAACATACAACACACAATGTATGCATAATTTACATACACTCACTTATTCCATTTACATTCCAAAGTCGAACCGGTTTCATTGTAAAATATTTAGTGTCAAATGTAGCTATAGTGTGTAACAGATGAGAAGTAAAATATGAAAAAGATTTTAACATAAAATATATCTGCTCTGAGAAATTGTTCGAGATGGTTCCATCATCTCTTTTTAACCATCGCACAACCCGCCATCGAAGGAATGCTCTACCAAACTACGCCTGGAAACAACAGCCACGATTAATGCATAAAATAAAAAAAAATATTAGCATTCTGCACTCCTTCTCTGTATTCTCTATAAGTGTGGGAAATTTCATACTCCTCCGTCCGCGCAATTTTCGTAAAAAGGGGCACAAAGTTTTTGCTTCACGTATATAGATGAGCGACACTGACTACTCACAATCAGGTGGGTCGTGTGCATCTCTGTAAGAAGCAAAGAGAATTTACTTTATAAATTACATATTATTATGTTGTAAAGATCTTCCATGCGCTATTTGGAGCTGACTTTGAGTATTGTTTTAGGAAAAAAATCAGTAGTTCTTTTTTCCCTATGTATTTGCTGGTAGCCTAAAGGTTATTTCAGTTACGCGTGGAAGGGTAGGTGAAATCAGGGGCTCAACCTGAGAGGATTTGTATACAGGCTCCAGTAGGTAAAACGCATGTATTGAGAAAGACCATCGATACTATATGAAGATATAGCTTTTCATGATGACAATAACACAGAAAACGTATTATTAATTTCCAAGGTTCAGAGCCGAGGTACCACGTTGTTTATTTTTTTTTAAATTCAACGAGAAAATCCTACGTGTTTTTTTTAAGTTTTTTTTTCATAATTAATGTATAACATCAATCTTCATCCTTGTGTTTACATCCAAACCGCGTACCGTCCATCAACATCTGTCGATACAGGAAATCCAAAAAAAATATATATCGATAATGGACACGTTACACAACATTCTAGATCAAACGTTCGAGACCTTGCTTGTTCCTTGAAGGTAAGCGATTTTTAATGAATCTTATTTTCGCATTAACATCGGAATCGTTCGCAAGACCATCGATTTTGAATTGATAGAATAGTGACAGATCTAGTGACAGAGAGCGTGTCTGATTGTAACGTTGACCGCGGGAACCCCCTACTCTGACCGGGTTATGACCCCGGACGGAGATCGGACGTCGGGTGTAAGAATGCGGGGGAGTCATTTAGTGCAGTAGCGCCCTAAAACTTCTTGGGCCCGCGGTCTGCTCCCAACACCTTGCAGATCGTCAAACCCCACATACTCCGCACGCCCCCTAGGCGCGGGGACCTAATAGGAGGCTGGGCCACCGGCCCGAAAAAAAAAAGCCGTTGTAACTATACTGAGACCTTAGAACTCATATCTCAGGTTGGGTGGCGGCATTTACGTTGTGGATGTCTATGGGCTCCGGTAACCACTTAACATCAGGTGGGCTGTGATCTCGTCCACCCATCTACGCAATAAAAAAATATTCGGAGACATTTTTTTTCTTTCATAATGCTATGCCATCAGAGGACAATGGAATTAAATGCATTCAGAATCGGTGTCGTTAGGCATATTCGGTGAAGGTAGGTTAAGAAGGTAACGTTGCACGGTAGTCGTATCAAGAGATGGGACCGTCCCAGTCTTAAGTGTTTAAGTTCTTAAGGTCATGATGGATGGACTAGAGGAGAGAGAGAGGTGGAGAACATTATTTCGCCATCGCGATAGATATTAGGCTACGCGCCCATTGTCTTCATTGAAGATTTTTAAGTGGGTACCAGTTTTTATGCATGTACCCTTAAGCCGTGCTGATAAGCAAGTTCCACTATAAACAAACGAAGTTCGGTTAAAGTATAAAGAAATGCGTAATTGTTAGTGACTTAATGTATTTGTAGTCCACACCATTTTCCCTATTTCTGTGGCGAAGCAATAATCCGTTCCAGTTTTAAAGTTACTATGGTTGCTTAAATTATGTAATCTAGTTATTTAGGGAACTAAAATATATTTCGGCCTGACAGCTTGGATGGGCTTGGCGGGACTGCTTTATCGTGGGCATTTTGGTTCGGTGAACTTTGACCTCCGCTTTTAAGACGCTATGCTTGTTGTCAGGTTCGACCCTTGAACTTCGTATGCCCATCAACACTAATTATAAATGTCGTAGTAACGTGACTTTCACATGTAGCTTTGTAATTTGACTAATCTCGTCTGTTAAATTCAGCTATTCTGTTTTTTTATACAATTTTCTGTTTAACGTCTTCATTATTTCACTGTTGGGAAGCTACACTATCCCCAGGTGACATAGACTGTATTATATTTCCAAAAAACTTAGGGCTCCGTACTAAACTCCAATAATGAAACCCTAGGTGTAAAAAGATTACCTAAAATATTCTTTACATCGCATGCGGTGCGAACACGATTGATGATAGAATAAAATAATTTACTACAATTTTGCAGACCACATTATTATTTATAAAAAGTGTCGCGACAGCGTACGAGTATGTCTAACTATATAATAGTTTTGCCACAATAAGCGTTTTTACACGCTTTATATTAGCTTCACTTGTATGTATGTTTGTATGTTTGTAACTGACTCCTCTAGACGCGATTTTAACCCACTTTAAACGGTCAGATTTCTTTTAAGCTTTGTAGATTTATCGAGGACCGATGACAATACACTAATTTGACAAGATTATTACATTATTCAATTTGCAAAAAAAATTACTAAAAAATGGAAAAAAAAATTGTTTAAAAAAACTAAAAAACACGCATGCTTTTTAAGATATTATTGAAATAATAATTCTTCTACTCTCAACTGTCAGAAAAATATTTGTAACTAATAACACCATGCACCCCACGCTTTTTTTTTACAATAAAATATATATTTTTTTACACTATTTTCAATTTAAATTTATTATAATTTATTTTCTACTTTGTAGTTGAATTTTATATAAAGCGTGTTTTTTTAGTTTTTTTAAACTATTATTTATTTTATTTAATAAATTAAAACAACGTCTATTATCGTTTACAGGGAAGATTCAAAGATTCCCTTTAGATTTAGATAAATTTGAATCAAGCCAAATCAAAGTGTGTTAAAAAACATTCAACCTTGCACTTCGGATTTCAAGTAATACAGTCTATACAGTTTATTAAGATAATAACATTATTAATAATAATAGCCGGCGGGAAGTCATATACGGACATCTGGCCCAAACTAAGATCTCCCTATACTATTTTGAACCGGAGACTGAAACACATACTTTTTTATGATTGAGGGTTTATTGGTGGCCCGGAGGCCTTTCCAGTTTCTCGAGGACAGGTGGGCGAGCAAGGGCTCAGCCAGAAGGGGCAGGATTTGCTAACAGCTACCCGAGTGCCTCCAAGGGAGACCTAACAAGTCAAGAGCTGCTTCGCGAATGATGAGAAGATCCGGCGAGAAACTCAACGGGCTGATGCTTAGGTTAGGTTGCGCGTCGAAGTCTGCCAAGTTTGACGAGTACAGTTACAGGGGTCTCTACTCCTAGTGTTAGAGCGGAATGCGTCTAATGCAAGGGTTATTGGATCTGATGGATCCGTAAGGACGTGTCTAGGGCGATGACGGTGACTGACTCCTGCGTGATCAGGACTCGGGGAGTATTCAGCGGCGGCAACGATAAGGCATTTACCATAACGCATTGCGGATATGTATACTTAGATACGTTTAAATACATTATGCACATACAGATATTAAATAAAGTCATTTCATCACATAAATAATTGTTTAATCAGGGAATTGAACCCACGACCCTCAGCGCAGTCAAAGCGCCATCTATATTTAAAGAGCTCTATAAAACTGATGAATTTCTCATCAAAACACCGTAAATATTTTAAGTGATACCTTCACGAAACTCATAACTGTCTTCTGTTAATGTTATAACATTTTACGGCAGTAAAACTTTGTTATTTTATTAATGAACAAGCGGCCCGCTCCCGCCCCGTTCGGGTCCTTAACAAAAATTTCAACGATATTTGGCGATGTTTTATTTTTTAAAATAAAAGAACTCTTATTGCAGCACAACTACAATAGTTAGACATATATGCGGTTGCGACAATTTTTGTAAATAATAATGTTTTCTACAAAGTCGTAGTACATTATTTTATTGTATCATCAATAGTTTTCGCAGGGCGCGCGATGTAAAGAATATTTTAAGTAATTTTTTTACACCTTAGGGTTATTGGGTTACATTATTGGAGTTTTAGTAAGAATACCCAATTTTTTTCAAAAAAGATTATAGCCTATGTCGCTCGGGAATAGTGTAGCTTCCAAACAGTGAAAGAATTTTTCAAATCGGTTTAGTATTTTCGGAGCCTATTCAATACAAACAAACAAACAAATCTTTCCTCTTTATAATATTAGTATAGAAATAATCTTCAATCACCTTCAGTTTGTTCAGACAGATATCACGCATGCATGGCACAAATGAGTAAGTAGGGCATTGTGTTATTTATCGTGTGTTTATTTCATTATTTTTATATGTATTTTTTAATACATCTACTCGATAATGTCTGTACATAGAGATGAGATGAGTGTTATGAACTATTTATAATCTGTTTTTACAATTGTACAATAGTTTATCACTAGCCTGTTACTTCCTGAAGTTATTCCTTATTTTTGGGATGAAGGAGTTGCTTATACGCACGGAAGTCTTTCAGAGTTCATCATACCCGATCCGGTGGACCAAATGGTAGACAGTCGACGTCGCCCTAAACACGTCATTACGGATCCTCCCGATCCAGTAACGGTGCTTTTAGGTACCTCAAGCACCGGTCGCCGTCCTCGTCGAACCCGTCGCTTGCGACGAAGGACTTGACCAGTAAATTAACCCACAGACACAGCCCACTGAGTTTCGCGTCGGATCTTCTCAGTGGGTCGCGTTTCCAATCCGGTGGTAGATTCTGCGAAGCACTGCTCTTGCTAGGGCCAGTGGTAGCAACAATCCGGTTTGAACCCCGTGAGCTCACCTACACGTCAAGTAGAAGCTGAAATAGCCTCTCAAGACTGTCAGCAAAGGTAGGAAAAAAAGGAGTTCAGCAAGACGGGTCGGCATGAAGAGGCGCAGTCAGGTAATGTGGAGTTTGCTGACAGCTGCCCGAGCGCCTCCGTATGAGGCTTAAGAACTCAAAGGTAGCTTCTTCTACAGAATAGCCAACTACTGCGTGACCAGTGTCAAGCTCCCTTGACACTGGTCACGCTCTAACAGTGCTAAGACCTCCGTCTTAGCACTGTTAGACCGCCTACAGGATATGACTCTGCTGGTGCTCAAATCCCTTATGCAGGCAGCAGTTGAAAAGATTGTATAATCAAGACCACAAAACTTCTATGTTTGCGTAATTAGCCGACCCAACATTTAATATTTGATTAAGTCGTCGTGGCTTAAAGGATAAGACGTCCAGTACGTTCGTGTTGAGCGATGCACCGGTGTTCGAATTCCGCCAGCAGGTACCAAATTTTCCAATGAAATACCTACTTAACAAATGTTCACAATTGACTTCAACGGTGAAGGAATAATATCGTGTAATAAAAATCAAACCCACGAAATTATAATTTTTGAAATAACTGGTGGTAGGACGTCTTGTGAGTCCGCGCGGGTAGGTACCATCACCCTGCCTATTTCTGCCGTGAAGATATATGCGTTTCGGTTTGAAGGGCGGGGCAGCCGTTATAATGTTAAAATTGAAACCTTACAACTCATGTCTCTGAGTGACGGCATTTACGTTGTAAATGGCTATGGGCTCCGGTAACAACTTAAAATAAGGTGGGCTGTGAGCTCACATCTAAGCAATATTATAAAAATTAATGGCTGGGCATTTAAAATTAACATTATTATTTATTATCATTATTATTAGGGAGTCCAACACTCATATAAAGTCTATCCAGTAAGTACATGTATTTTCTACATGGATACCAAGTTTCAAGTCAATCGGATGCACGGTTCAGTAGTTATAACGGAACATCCGTAAAAACCATTGTAGCTCTATATATTAGTAAAGATAAAAAATAAAAGTTCTAGATTAAAACAATGGAGTAAAATTTAAGTCGTTCTCGACCTTGTAATCTTCAGCTGTAGCTCCGTGATCCAAGGTTCATGACCAAGTGACAATTTTATTGAACTTAACGTGTATACGTTTTATTGGTGCTTGAAGTAATAGCTTACTTGTTGCCAGTTTTATGACGCACTTTTATGTGTTTTTAAACTACCGAAGGACGTTTTGATAGAAACAAATATGTAGTTGCTCAACTTAAGACTTAGGAAATTATGTCTACATTTATTGACACATGTTTTTTTAGGATTGAAGGATTACCGGAGGCCTTTCCAGTTTTACCAGGACAAGTGGGCGAGCAAAGGCTCAGCCAGGAGGGGTGGAATTTACTAACAACTACCCGAGCGCCTCCGAAGGAGACCTAACAACTCAAGAGCAGCTGCTTCACGAATGAATCGACTACCGGATCGGAATCGCGATTCATGGGTTAGGTTGCACGTCGAACTCTTTGTCAAGTTCGACGAGTACGGTTACCGGGGTCCCTAAGCCTGCTCCTAGTGTAGAGCTGTAGGCGTCTAATGCAAAGGTTATTGGATCTGATGGATCCGTAAAGACGTGCCTAGGGCGTCGACAGTGACTGGCTCCTGCATGATTAGGATTCGGGGATTAGTCAGCGGCGGCAACGACAAGGCGATTATCATGACGCATAGCTTTATCGAAGTAACGTTCCGCCACTGACTTCATGTATTTCCGGATTGATTCGAGGCCCAGGTCGTCGTGTAGGTCAAAGTTCCTCACGAGCCACGGAGCTTCGACGGCTAACCTGAAAAAGCGGGGCTGTAGAGATTGGAGGGTGTCTATGTGTGTTCGGGCCGCGTGAGAAAACACCACACTCGCGTAAGTCATGACGGGCCCTATGCAAGTTTTTTAAAGTGTCACCTTGTTCCGAAGCGACATTTTACTTCGATTACAGATCATGGGGTACTTTGACACATGTACGAAGGGCATCGAGGTCGTTGAATAATCGCATTAAAAAGATTTAATTGTAATTATATACTATTATTATATATAATAATACATCAAAATAAACAATCAAACAAAATTTACTTACTATATTATAATTTTTACTTAGAATTATAATTTATACTTATACTACGTCTAATCTTAATTATTGACTAAATTAGAATTAGAATAGCCTCAACACTATTTTCTAATTACACATGCGTACGTCTAACAGACACGTGCCGAAGTGACACACAAAAGGTATGATTTTGTGACACGTTTGTGTTATCGTTCAGTGCTGAGATTGGCATTGTGTGTCATCCGAATTGAATAGGTAGGTATCGGCCAATTGTGTATTCGATAAAACATGTTAGTGTGCTTTCTCGTGACTATCGAAAAACGTATATTTTAAAGTTTCCGTGCAAATGGATCAAGTCATGTAGACATATAAAAATATTACCAAAAGAACGTGTATTACTTAAAGAAGAAATTTCTAAAAGAATTACAATTAAAAAAAATACTAAAAGAATTTAATACTTACATAATAAATGATCAAAAACGACATTAATTATGAAATAATACTATTAGTAGGGGCCTAGATATACCGGGCCATGCTCGACATATGAGGAATTATCCGAGATGATACCATCATCTCGTTTTTACCGTCGCACCGCCCGCGACTGGAATAAAGTTCGTCCGTACTACCTGGATCCACTGCGGTCATCTACAGTGCGTTTCCAGAGGTCTTTTTTGCCACGTACCATCCGGCTAAGAATGAGCTCCCCTTCACGGTGTTTCCCGAGCGCTATGACATGTCCTTCTTCAAATGAGGCTTGTGGAGAGCATTAAGCGGTAGGCAGCGGCTTGGCTCTGCCCCTGGCATTGCTGAAGTCCATGGGCGACGGTAATCACTCACCATCAAGTGGGTCGTATGCTCGTCGTCTGCCAACAAAGGCAATAAAAAAAAAGTACAACGTCTTGCAGAAGCACATAAGGCGTGACTGATGTTCTTCTATATCTGCTAGGGAGAGAGTTCTCGCCCGAATTCTGGCCCTCTAATTCTTTCGGGTCCCCCCAGTATGCCGGATTTGCGACTGGCGAGAGACACCCAAGATGACGAACACATGTCGTGTTGCAAAGTAGCAACCGTATGACGGATGATAGCACTCCCACCCCTGCTGGTTCACACTCAACTGGGTACCCCCAGCTAGGCAATTGAGGGTCCTGGTATCCGGAGATCTGTATCGCGGAGAGACATGCACTCCGCGCGAAACTCTTCACCTTGCCCTGACGTACCCTGGATGGGTTCTATCTCATCCACGGCTCGGAGGCGAGTTATTGGGTGGCACGGGTTTTGGTCAATTTAACTTCGACATGAAGTCTACAACGTATGGGGAAAGTATGGCGGTTTTCTCCTGACCCAAAACAAACCATTGTATCACGCAATTTATCTTAAGTACAAATATGTCAAAGTTTTTTATTGCACAATACTACATTCTTCATCGTGATAGTAACTAAAGAATACGTCTTACTGACTCAACTATGTTTCTTTTTCTATATACCTGTATAACTCGGGTTGACGACATTCATATTGTGATGTTTGTGTACCGATAACTTCGGTAACCACCTAAAACCAGATGGATCGTAATCTCGTTCAGTCATTTAGTTAATAAAATGACATCGATTGATTACATAAATACTGTACCACGGCTCACACCGAAACGCATGATTGCTTCGCTGCAGAAGCAGGCCGGATGGTGGTGCCTACCCGTGTGGGTTCACAACATGCCCTACGACGAATACAAATTGGTTCGACTCATTATGAAAGTTGTATACTTTCAGCGCTTTCGTTATCACCAGTAATCCTTCGTTCCACAACATTTGATGCACTTATTGAATATGACTATCACTATAGGATCTGTGCCAGATTTCAATCCGTGTTTTTCGTGGTTGTTTTTGTTTGATTACTAGATAATATGCACAATAGGTATGAAGTGGCGTTTTACAATACTGGCCATTTCAAACGTAATTAATCTAGCTAGCAATCAATTCTAATTTTTTATTTTATTTTAAAACTATGTATTCTCAAATTCAGTCATTTGTTTATTTATTTTTTTATTTTTATTTTTATTGAATATATATTGTACACATAGCTGTTAGAAAAAAACACGACAATTAGGATACAGCAGAGTACAAGGGTACTACTTATTTCATGTTGAAATCTCTTCTAGTAGGCCCGCAAAAGGAAAGAAGATTTGTTTATTGATTAATGATTTGTTTTCGCTACGTTTGTAACTTTTTTTATTATGGAATAAGAGTTCCGTCTGGTAGCAATGCTGCTCACACGGCTAACATTAATAGCGTGTGTACGGAGTGAACACTACTAATGAACGCACGACTCATTATTGGTTTGACGGTTTCCGACATGGAAACATTGGTTTAAAAAATTTACCCCAGGGTCATCCAAAAACTAAATAACGTTGAATTAATGGCGATAGTAGAAGCTGACGATGCTGAATCTACCGCTGAGCTAGCGGCTGCTCTCGACGTTAGCATGAAAATAATATTGGTCCATTTGCGTCCGAATTATGTTAGCAAGGTAATAAAACTTGATAAGTGAGTGCCGCAAGAACTGAACGATAGCCAGCGTGACGAACGCGTTATGCTTTGCGTAACAGGCACTGAGACGAAAGGATTTTGAACTGCATTGCGTTGGATAATGGATTATTTTTGATAATCGTAAGCAGTTATCATGTTAGTTAAGCCCTGGTTCAGCACTTCGGCTAGGCCCCAAACGGAAACTTAGCCCTAGAGGTAGTAAGTAGTAAAGTATATTGTAACCATGGATGCATATTTTAATTCATAGAAATAAGAAATATTTTATTTTAAAAAACATTACTTCTGCTTTCTGCATACTAAACGGCAATTTTGTAGGTAAGAACCTAATTTTTTTTTTATTGCATAGATGGGTGGACGAGCTCACAGCCCACCTGGTCACATTACTTAAATGCCGCCATCCACCTTGAGATATGAGTGCTAAGGTCTCAGTATAGTTACAACAGCTGCCCCACCCTTCAAACCGAAACGCATTACTGCTTCACGGCAGAAATAGGCAGTGTGGTGGTACCTACCCGTGCGGACTCACAAGAGGTCCTACCACCAATAATAATAGTTTTGAGCATAAAATCGAAGGAGAAGCTTTTTGTTTGATACAGTACTGATTACTTGGTGAATCTTACTATCTATAGCGGCTGCTAAGCAATTATAAGCTTGGTTTGGAGACGGGCGGCCATTTTCTAAATCGAAACTGCAGCTTTTTTATTGTATGGATAGGTGAAAGAGATGATGGTCCACTTGCTAAGTGTTTATCGAACCCCATCCACCAATCAGAACTTCACGATCTACATCTATATTGAGACGAGATCAAAGTTCCAATTTAAAACGACTGTATTAACCACATATACAATTTATAATCCTTCAAACCGGTAAGGACGACTGCTTGGCCACAGAAATAGGCTGAATTATAATGCTACCGTCCTTGCTTACTATGAACCTTACCACTAGTAAAAATCTTCGGATATAGACGCATCTACGCGAATTTCGCAACGTCCTCACCTCAATACCGTAATCAATTTACGACCGGTCCCATTATTTCTTGTCCGGGTAATCTTAAATCTGGTTAACTCTCGCCAGTTCAGCCGGTCATTCCGATTCGCGCTACATACATCGGCCGATTAGATAACAAACTGTGTTGCCAATTTAGTTCACTAGGAACTACCGTGGTCCATTTATACGAAAATAGTATAATGTGATTTCGCCATTGGCTATTAGATAAACGCTTTGTAAATTATTAGGTTACGAGATGTTATGTGAATTGTTAAATTTATTATCGTTTTAGGTTCATTACATAATACTTCACTGTCTATTGAGTCCGCACGGGTCTCAAGAGGAAAGAGGAAATATTTGTCTGTTTGTTTATACTGAATAGGCTCCGAAACTACTGAACCAATTTGAAAAATTCTTTCATTGTTTGGAAGCTACACTATTTCCGTGTGACATAGGCTAACACGTTTTATATTAGCTTCACTTGTATGTTTGTAACTGGCTCCTTTAGACGCGATTTGGACTCACTTTAAACGGCCAGATTTCAATCTAAAATCTCACCATCACCAACACCAACACCAACACCAACACCAACACCAACACCAACACCAACACCAACACCAACACCAACACCAACACCAACACCAACACCAACACCAACACCAACACCAACACCAACACCAACACCAACACCAACACCAACACTAACACCAACACCAACACCAACACCAACACCAACACCAACACTAACACTAATGCTTGACGGCGTTAACGATATTTCTGTTATATAGCACGTGCAATAGGAGTGACTCACACAAGCCAGGTTCGCCGGCCGTGTCGTTCCACTCGTAAACAACAGGTGCAACAGAAGTGACTCATAAATAAGCGTAAGTTTTCATTTGTACACTATTAGAACCATTTACATGTCTCAACTTATACCTATCGTTTTCCAAAACTGCAGTAATGTTTTTTTTTTTAATGGTTGAAAGATTACTGGTGGCCCGGAGGCCTTTCCAGATTCACCAGAACAGGTGGGCGAGCAAAGGCTCAGCCAAGAGGGGTGGGATTTGCTAACAACTGCCCGAGCGCCTCCGAAGGAGACCTAACAACTCAAGAGCAATTGCTTCGCAAATGAATCTACTACCGGATCGGAATCACGACCCACTGAGAAGATCTGGCGAGAAACTCAGCGGGCTGATGCATGGGTTAGGTTGCACGTCGACCTCGTTGTCGAGTTCGACGAGTACGGTTACCGGGGTTCCTCAGCCTGCTCCTAGTGTTAGAGCTGAAGGTATCTAATGCAAGAGTTATTGGATCTGACGGATCCGTAAGGACGTGTCAGGGCGACGACGGTGACTTGCTCCTGCGTGATCAGGATTCGGAGTGCAGTAATGTTGAAGGGACCTCTATATTTTCGGTCTAATTTACGAAAACAAAATCCCCCGAGGAAAAGAGTTTGACTTTAGCTTTGCCTCGACTAAACCAAGCTTCTGTTTGTGCCCATTTTTTTTTGTTTTCTCAGGCCTTCGAGCGTGCTAAATCAAGATCTAATCTAGAGGGATTATCACTCTGTTGAAACTTTAGATATTTCAAGTGAACTACCCTGAACGGTAAACATCTGTTCTATTGGAGTAAACCCTGTTACTCGGCAACGTGCACTATTAAGGGTGAGTTGAATATCCTCTAACTGCTCTTGCCATGATTGGTCCGAATGACTTTCAGATCAAAGAGTGACTTGTTCATGAAACCGCTTGCCACTGAATAAATTACTATGGCTTTGTTTTATAATACTACACTCTGACCCTGAATGGAACATAAAGGGGAAGCCAAAACCACTTATCTGTAACACACTGAAGCTCTGGAACACACGTTGACGTCTCTGGTTGGACCTGCCACAGCACCTGGAGCAGTGTCGTTTTTCTTCTTGTAGCGCATGGAACACCCAGAAGCTACATGGCTCGCATTACCACACACGTAACAGCTGACTTGCAGGCGAGAGCCGGGCGCCCACGGATGAGGAGGTTGTTCAGGTTTTGCTGGAATATCGAAAAAAGTTTGAGAGCAGTATCTGTCGCAACACCCTTCGGCACGATGCCCAGGTTTTCCGCAGAAATGGCAGCTTCCACGGAAAAAACTTCAAGAGCGTTTGGTTCTTTATCAGGATCTTCGTTTTTTCTTTTGAGGGTAAAGCCACGTAATGTGCGAAATAGATGATTTTTGGTGGTAATAACGACAGAGATCAATTCCCGACGGATTCTTTCATCACACTGCGACAGTATTGATATAGCAAATCCGGTGGCTATTTGTTCTGGTATATTAGCGTCGGGAATCTTCTTTATGAGTTGCCATAGCCGGTTACCGGCTTCAGCTGGTCCCTCTTTGCTTTCCATTTCAAATTTAATAACCAGGTCAAAGTGGTCTTGCATCATCATAGGTTTAGAGAATTTTGTCAGCATCACTTTAATAGTAGGCCAGGATATCTTACCAGGCTGTATTTTTGTGAGGCAAGTAGCAGCTCGAGCCTTACCAACCAACACCAACACCAACACCAACACCAACACCAACACCAACACCAACACCAACACCAACACCAACACCAACACNACATAGGCTAACACGCTTTATATTAGCTTCATTTGTATTTTGTATTAGCTTCATTTATATGTTGTATGTTTGTAACTGACTTCTTTAGACGCGATTTAGACTCACTTTAAACGGCCAGATTTCATTCAAACTTTGTAGATTTGTCGAGGACCGATGACAATTTAATATTTATTAAAAAAATTGGCAATAAAGTGTTTTTATTTATTAGTACGAGAAAATGGCAAAACTATACTAAAGATTAACCAAAATTTATATTAAAATAAAAATAAAATAAAAATTTATAATAACTTATTAAAATTGAAAATTAAAGTTCAACTCTACTGATTTTAAAAAGACTACACCATTACACAACAAGGCAAGTTTCATTAAAATCTAAAATCGAGGAAATCAATAATTTCTCTACTATAATCGGACAATTCAACGTGATGACGTTGATATAGATGTATAACACTAACACTAACACTAACACTAACACTAACACTAACACTAACACTAACACTAACACTAACACTAACACTAACACTAACACTAACACTAACACTAACACTAACACTAACACTAACACTAACACTAACACTAACACTAACACTAACACTAACACTAGCACTGGCCTGGCACTGGCACTGGCACTGGCCCTGGCACTGGCACTGTCACTGGCACTGTCACTGGCACTAGCACTAACACTGGCACTGGAACTGGCACTGGCACTGGCACTGGCACTAACACTAGCACTAGCACTAACACTAGCAGTAACACTAACACTAACACCCACACCCACACCCGCACCCACACCCACACCCACACCAACACCAACACCAACACCAACACCCACACCCACACCAACACCAACACCAACCCCAACACCAACACCAACACCAACACCAACACCAACAC